>VMDR010002073.1:0-81290 GCA_007922815.1 Macrotus californicus | reverse complement strand
TTATTGTCAATTTTAAAAGGTGAGATAATGGTATTGTAGTTGTATATTGTTTAAGGTATTCTTATCTTTTACAGGTATGTACTAAAGTATTTATGAGTAAAATAATTTAATTTTTTATATTCCAAACAATAAAGGAGGGACTCCCATTTCCAGCCAAGATGGAGGAACAGGGGCCTGATTTATCCCCTGCCTGAAAGCCCCTCTCCTCCAAAAAAGACAACATATGTGAAACAATGTTTTCTTTAAGGCACTGGACATCCGGCAATGGAGGGCTGTCCTCCTGAGAGATGACGGGAAAAGAGGCGAGCTGTACCATTGCCCCGGCTTCTTGTGTGAAGAATGCTTCTGGATGATGGCACAGGACAGATGGAACCCAAGAAGAGTCCAAAGGACTCCCTGAGTTGAAAATGTGGAGCTGAGAATCCGAGGAGAGGACTGTCGGCAGGACAGCATAATGCCAATGAGAGAACTGCTCAGAGAAAGCATCTCAGAGACAGCAGAGTCACCGCCGAGCACTCAACAGTGTATAGGCCGGTGCATGCATGTGAAAAAAGTACCTGAGGCTGAGGGGAGAGACCTACCCAAAAGGGTAAGAGGGAGCAGTACCCAGGTCTCATGCAAGGCTGGGCATAGTGCCTGCTCTCACCGACCAGACTGCAGAGCCTATAACTCAGAGGACATTAGGTTGAGTATTTGGGAAGGTGTTGTCTCAGTAGCAGGGGATAATTAGGCTGAGAATTGCTTTGGGCCTGCTTAACAAATAAAAACCAAGATCCAAAAGAATCAAGCTTTTTCCAGATAACTGCATCCCAGAACTATGCTCAAGAATGTGTCTAAGAATACAAGAATATATCTTCTACCGAACAAGGTAAAATTTATAATGCCTGGCATTTAATAAAAAATTAACAGGTATGCAAAGAAGCTGAAAAACACTGCTCATCATGAAGAGGATGATGAACCAATAGAAACTGACAGGGAACCAGCAAATATCATAGAAATGGCAGACAAGGGCTTTAAAAGTTATAATAATTGCATTTTTTTATATTCTAATGCAGTAGCTGGAGAGGCTATACTAATTTCAGGAAAAGTAGAATGTAACAGTAATATTGCTAAAAACAGACATTTTAAAGAGATAAGTGTCAATTTATTAGAAATTGTAACAATTTATACATGAACGTACCTAACACCAAAGCCTGAAAATGCAGGAAGCAAAAACTGACAGATTCGGAGGTAGAAATAAACGAGGAAACAGTAATAGTCAGATATGTCAGCACCTCACCCTCAATAACAGAAAAACTAGGCAGAAAAATAGCAAGTTTATAAAAGATTAGAACGACACTGTCAGCCAGCTTTCCACAAGAAAACTCCAGGCCCAGATGACTTCACTGGTGAATTCTACCTAAACAACAAATACCAATTCTACACAAACTTCCCTAGTAAATTCAAGAAAATGAAATACTTCTCAACTTATTCTATAAGGTCAGCATTAAACTGATGCCAAAATCAGACAACAGCATTTTAAAAATATCCACCTGACGTAGAGGTCCTTAGACAAACAATCCTCAAACCCTCCTTATTGTGATCTGAGTCACATTTTCCCACCCCTTTGGACCTCAGCCCCCACCATCCTGTTTTCCCTGGAAGACCACCCCAACCTCCTTACTGTCTTCTCTTTCACCTCCAATTCCCAAAATTCAATCTCTATACTACAGATGGAGAAATCTTCTTAAAATGGAAAGTTTGGCTGCCACGGCCCTCCACTCCCCCTAGGAGAGACCCTACACGCCTTGAGAAGGCTGATGAGGCCCTTCATGATCTGACCTGTTGGTCCCCAGACTCATCTCTTATCTTGACTCCTTTTCATGCTTCTCCCCATGATGCAGCCCCACTGACTGGCTTGCTCTTCCCCACACGTGAGTCAGGTGCTTGCTCGCTCTCTCCTCTGGGCTTTGATGTCCACTGTTGCCTCTTCTTGGAATACTTCTCCCACACTACCCATCCTCATCTCATCTCCTTCTGATTGGCTACACATATTAATTTAAGACAGATTTTCAGTTCCTCCAAAAAAATCTGTCCTGAATCCCCCTACCCACCCAAATCTGGGTTGGCTGTCCTAATGCTCCCAGACTTCATTTTGCTATCACTGCTGTGCCATTGATTACAATCTGTGACAACTGTCTGCTTATTTTCTCACTGGGTTCTCACTTCTTTGAGGGCAAAGACCATGCGTTGCTCACTGTGGTCTTCCCAATACCCCAAACACTCTGTAAAATAGAAAGGATGCTCAACAATTATCTATTAACTGCATAATAAGTTCCATTTATGAAATGTTTATAATATTCCAGGCATTGTATTAGGGACTTTATGGGAATTATCTTTTTCTTATCACATCCATCCAAGAGGCAGTATTCTAATATTCCATTTTACAGAGGAGGAACCTGAGGTACGGAAATTGATAAAACTCACCTACAATTACAACAGATATATTAAAGAGCCGTGTTTCAAACTCAAGTCAATGAACCTCTAGAGTCTATGCTTCTAACCACAATGGTTTACAAATGAATGAGTGATTGAATGAATGAATGATTATTTTAACAGCTATTTACTGAGTACCTACCATACGTCTGGACCTGTATGAGGCGCTGAGTATATGGCAGTGAATAAAATGGAGCAAAATCCATGCCTTAAATGAGACTATATTCTAGAGGGAAGGGTAGTCAGTTATCAAAACCCATAATTAATCTGATGTATTATGGAATGAGCAGAGACAAGAAAGAGATATTGGAGGTCACACAGTTTTATGGAAGGTGCTCAGGGGAGGCATCAATGAGAAAATGACATTTGAGCAATGAGCTGAAGGTGAATAAACAAACAAAAACTTTTCTAACATCTCATAAAGGTTTTCAAGCAAAGACTTTCAAATAAAAAGTAGTTTTTTGGTTAAGGATGTCCCATGTATAGGACATATTTATACTGAAAACTAATTTGTCATACTTTGACTTTAAATTTGGCAACTCTGCACTCATGGCAAAGCTCGCCTGTAGGTCAGACTAGGATAAACTGCCTTCCATTACTGATTGTGGGCCTACAGGATCTGCATTTTTCTGAAAACTCTGAGAGATGAGATTGCAGGGCACTGGTGTATTAGCATGCAGCTTTAGCAGAGCTCTCCTTGGCAGGGCACGCAGCTACACAGAGATGTCTCCCATAAGCAGGAAATATCATTTTGTAGATCTTGACAGATGGGTCTTGCTGATGAGGGAGGACATTTAGGACGATTCATACCAACTGGCATATCAACAGACTTTGAAAGAGAGCTATTCAAAATGGGATTGTGTTAGCTCTGATTTATGCTGAACAAAATAAGCAAAATAAGGAACCCATTAGAAGGAAGATGTAGGACATTTAATATGTGAGGACTTTGAAAGGCAAAAGAAGAGTACACAATTAGTTCTTATTTTTGCTAGGTTGTCAGATTCTGCTTTGCAATATGTTATCTAAACTTGGGCAGAGCTGGCCGTGTGCATACGTGGGTTTCCTCTTATGTGCTGTAAATTATACAACCACATGGCAAACTCTAAACTGAGAACAGTTATAAGAAGAATATCCCCTAATAATGTGTCTTTCAACTGCCTTCCCTCAACTCCAGTCTCCACAGGCTCTCACCTGACAAATCCTTCATGTGAAGAGCCTAAATGTCACCTTCTCAGCAAGTATTCCTGTACCTCCAGGACTCCATTAAATGCCTGTGTTATCTGTCCCCTCTCATAACACTTTTCACACTGGTAACTAGTTGTACAGCTTCCATCCTTCTCACTAGATGGGGGCTGTGTGTTCACCTGATCCGTTACCATCTCTCCAGCACCCAAGATGGTTTGGGCAAATAAATGGTGTTCGGTTAACATAAATTGATTACAAAGCTTTCAAGAGGTTAGCAGCCTGGCCAAGCTGTACCAGTTAGGGAGTCTGGTCTAACTAGGAATGAAGTCCAACTCACAACAAAGTCAAGAAGAATGGTAAATTGCAGTTCTTTAAATAACAAGTGTGTATGGCATTTCTTTTATAAGGCAAAAATTATAAGCATTATTCATTAGAAAACAAGTGAAACCTCAGGACTCAGCAGTTTATCTTCTAAGATCAAAGGGATAAAGGGAGCTCAGGAAACATGATGTCCTAGCCTCTTCTTTCTTCATAAACTCGGTCCATATTATAGGATAACAAGGAAGTTAGGATCAACAGATGCACACATTGATATCATATCCATGAGCATCCACTGTTATGGTAACATATTCACATGATGATAGGATTTGATAATTTATCAGATCTCTTCCATTTATATATTCTATGTCACCATGAAGTTATTAATTCAGATTAAGAGGTATTATGTTCACAGAAATAATAATACCCTTAGAGCTAAGCCAGGGTTTCTCAACCTCAGCACTCTTGGTACTGGACAGGATCGTTTTTTTGGGGGGGGAGCAGGGACCATCCTGTGCATTGTATGATGTTTAATGCCATACCTGGACTTTATCCACCCACTAGGTGCCAGTAGTACCCCCCCTTACCAAGGTGTAACAACTTAAAATGTCTTAGACACTGTCAAGTGTTCCCTGGGAGCAAAACCAACCTCTGTTGAGAATCACTGAGCTAATCTTTACTGAGTGCTTAAAACATTCCACCATTTACTAAGGGCTCATAGGAGAGAGAGCTCATTTAATCCTTCAAAAAAATCAGTATGAGATAGGAGTAAGTAGTGTGCCCATTCTACGGGTGAGGAAAAGCTTGAAGATTGCTGAAGGTCATACAGCTGATGAGCACTCAAACTCAGGCTTGTCATTGCTACTCTGTGCTTCAAGTGGCTCGTGGGAGGAAAGGGGCGCACTGGGATGTGGCGAGGGAGAGCACTGTAGATGCTCAGTGTTAGCTGACATGAAGGTTTTAGAACTGTCTTCCAGCAAAGGCCAGCTAGGGACAGCCAGCCAGGAATTCCTTATCAGACTTCACTGAGGAGGTGACCCTAGGACAGTCAAAGCCAGTCCATCTTCATTTTCTGTGTGTGAGCTGGCCAGCTGTCACAAGGCTACGTGCTTAAGTAAACAAGAAAGATATGAACAGGAAGATGAAAGCCAAAATTCAAGGATTGTTGTTATTATTTGTCCTCTAACATTTAAAAATTGCAAACCCACACAAGGTTAGTCTATGGCCTGCGTGGCAGATTTCAATCTGGGGTGCCGGACCTCGAATCTGATGCCAAATGTCTGATCCCAAACCTCCCTGATCTCCCCTACCCCCTTCCAAGTCTGGGAGAACCAGAGGAAGCACTCGGACAGGCAAGGCTGAGCATGGAGGCTCTGTGTGTGGTAAAGCTGCCTCAAGACCTGTCACCATCCTGTCTCAGGAAAAGCAAAGCAATCCCGGTGACACTGGAGGAGATGCCCAAGATTGTCTGGGGGGCCAGGGAGGAGACACGAGACTCCCCCAGACCTGGCTGGTGGAAGATACCTCAACCACCAGCTCAGATAGGCTCCCAGCAGGGTGGTCAGTAAAAAGCCCTTCCTGTGGGATGTGGCTCTGCCTGGAGCGGCTGCTCCAGAGGTTTCCTGCAGAATACCCACAGGCCAAGTTCCCAGCTCTAAACCTCCCATCTGAGACCCCACGTCCAAATGTGTGGGTGCTTCCAGGCCTGTATCTCATATACACCAGTAGGTTCGAGGGTGGGAGGCACGGATGGGTGGGGGTGTGGTGGGATGAAAATGTAGACAACTGTACTTGAACAACAATAAAAAAAAAATGAATGGAGCAGCCTTTTGCTTCCAGGTAAAATGGCTCATAGGAAGCAGGTTTACCCCACTGCCTAAACAAACAGCACACACACACACCATCACCACCACCATCAACAGCAATAAAATAGAAAAAATATATAAAACCAACCATTTTCAAGACACTGGAAACTAGGCAATGAAGGACAATGATTTCTAAGACACACACATTTTTTAAAAAAAAAGAAAGAAAAGAAAGAAATGAGATGAGCCTTGCAATCACCTGCAGCTTACTGACTTAAGAAAATTTCCAGGCCAAGCTCAGGAGGCGTGTAAGCAGGCACAGCCCAGCAGACTCCCTGATTTTTGCCCATAAAATACAAGTTGTGTCCTATGGAGACGCAGTGCACGTGGCCTCCAGACACGGAATGATTCAGCATCTATTTCTAAATTCATTTCAGTATTCTTTGTCTGCCTGTATATGTGTGCTCTTCAAATTCTCCTTGGAACAGATAGTAACATCTTACTGGTCCCTCCATGAATTGATGAGTTAAATAAAAGCGTTAACTCATGTTCATTTTATATTTATGAGAGTTATTATTTTATCTTTCAAAGACCATGTTCTTCGGCATGAAAACTCAAGAATAACCTAGGAAACCAGCCAACCACACTGAAAAGGGCATTTATTATTAGTTCCTACTAAATGTTAGATACTTTCACATATATTATGCAACAATCCCAGAAGGTACATATTATTGCCATTTTCAGATGGCAAAAACTGAATTCAGAGAGGTTAAGTAATTTTCCCAAGGTCACACAGCAAGTAAGATATGAGGCTGGGATTCATACTCTTATTTGAATGTCTAAAGCCCATATATTTATTACCCAGTTTGTTTTCAAAATGGGATGCCTGAGTCACAGAAATATGTGTGTGCCTCAGGGATGAGACAATAATTTTTTAGAGTGCATGAAAAAAACATAATTATAATTTCTATATTTTATCTAAAAACAAATTGTTCTGCCACTGCTTAATAAATAGATGGACACTTGTACTCTTGCCAAGTTCACTTATCATGGGGGGTCCCAAAGTCTCCTGAGGGAAAAGGGGGGTTTCCCTGACATGCAGATGTCAGCGACAATGGTAACCTTAGGTACACATTTGTCCCCCAGCTACTGCAATGGCCAGTGGTTTAACATTTATTCATATAAGTAGACTGACAGGTTATAAGCTAGTTTCAACTAAACTAAAATTTATAAAATACACAAATGGCTTTAAATAACTTATGCAAAAAGTATCAGATCTAAGAAGATGGTATAACATAATTGCAAGAGAACAAAAAGAAAATGGTAGAACTCTCCAACATGCTCTAAATGTTATTATGGATAGTAATATAGGTAAAAATAATAATTAGGTGGTCATTGCCAGAGGGAGCTGGAGGGAGGTGGAAGAGGGCATAGGGGGGATAAGTGGTGATGGAGGGAAAAGAAAAAATAATGATAAATAATGTGTATGTATATATATAGCTATATATATATATAGCTGTGCATGCTTCGGTCTTTTTTATTCTTCCAATGGTATTTGCTATCAAAAGATTGGTGTACTCCCTGACTGATGATAAATCTCATAACAGTAAGAATAGATCAGTGGAACAGAATAGAGCCCAGAAGTAGACTCACATAAAAAGAGTCAGCTGGTCTTTGACAAAGGAGCAAAGGCAATTCAATGGAGAAGAGAGTCTTTTGAGACTCTTCTTTTGGTGCTAGAACAACTGGACATCCACATGTAAGAAAATTAATCTAGACACAGACCCTTAAACCCGCCACAAAAATTAACTCTAAGTAGTGCATGGACCTAAATGTAAAATGTAAAACTAAAAAAAGTCTTAGAAGATAACATAGGAGAAAATCTAGATGACCTTGAGTATTGAAATGACTTTTTAGGCACAATACCAAAGGCATGATCCAAATAATTGATAAGATGGACTTCATTAAAGTTAAAAATTTCTGCTCTGCAAAGATACTGTCAAGAGAATGAGAAGACAAGCCATAAATTGGGAGAAAATATTTGCAAAACACATATCTGATAGGGGACTGTTATCCAAAATATACAAAAGCAACAAATCCTTTTCTTATTTAACAATAGGAAAACAAGCAACCTAATTAAAAAATGAGCAGAAGACCTGAACAGACACCTCACCAAAGAAGATATAAAAATGGTAAATCATCATATGACAAGATGCTTAAACATCCTATGTCATTAGGGAAATGCTGACTAAAACAATAATGAGATGCCACTACACATCTATTAAAACGGTCAAAATCAAGAACACTGACAACACCAAATGCTGACAAGGATGGAGCAATGGAACACTCATTCTTTGCTAGTGGGAATGCAAAACAGTACAGCCACTTTGAAAGATAATTTGGCAGTTACTCACAAAGCTAAACATACTCTTACACAATCCAGCAATTGGGCTCCTTGGTAGTTCCTCAAATGAACTGAAGATTTAGGTCCTCACAAAAACCTGCCCACAGATGTATACAGAGCTTTATTCATAATTTCCCAAACTTGGAAGCAACCAAGATGACCTTCAGTAGGTGAGCGGATAAACTGTGGTATATCCAGACAATAGTATATTATTCAGCAATAAAAAGAAATGAGCTGTCAAACTATGAAAAGAGTGGAGGAAACTTAAATGCATATTGCTGAGTGAAAGAAGCCAATCTGCAAAAGTTACAAACTGAATGATTCCAACTACATAACAATCTGCAAAAGGCAAAACTGTGGAGAGACTAAAAAGATCGGAGGTTGCCAGGAGTTGGAGGATGAATAGATGGAGCAAAGAGGATTATTTGGGGCAGTGAAGCTACTATGTAGGACACTATAATGTAGATACAAAGCATTACACATTTTGTCAAGCCCCAAAGAATGTATACCACCAAAAGTAACGATTGATTCTGAGAATTATGACATGTCAATCTAGGTTCATCTATTGTAACAAATAAACCTCTCTGATATAGTGTTGGTAGTAAGGGAGGCTGCGCATATGTGGAAGTAACAGTATATGGAATAGCTCTGTACTTTCTGCTCAATTTCACTGCTAAACTGAAAATGTATTTAGTGGGAAAGGTAATTCCCTAAAAATAACCCAGGGTGTTACTACAAAAAGAAGATGAACTCAGTGATGGACAGTTACAAAGCATTAATTTTCCACTCTGTCTTGGCAGAGAGGGAAAGAATCAGAAGGAAGCAATGGAGAGATGAGAGAGATTTTGGAGTAAGACAAGATCTGGATTCAAATTCTCATTGTGCCTCATTCTAACTGTCTCACCTTGGACAGGTTCCTTAACTACTCTAATATATGACCTCATCTCAGTGTTGTGGCTGGGTCTCTCCTCACTGCCTTGCCCGACCATACAGCACATGGACCACTGTGCTCATGCAAATGGGCTGGAGACCGTGGAGTTCTGTAAGAAAGGCTCACGTCTATGAGCTTTCATCACTGGGGACTGGGAATGTTTGAAACTGGGTATCTCTTTTCAGGCGACTTAGAGGGCTAATGTTCTGAGAGTTTCTGAGCCTCTGTCCTCAAGCAGCTGGAGCCTCTCAGATCAACTGTCTAAATATCCCAAACCATGGCACCTTTCTCTCATCATCATCATCATCTCAGGATCCATCTGTGTTCTCCATCTCCTCTTTGGCCAACATATTTCCACTTGATGAATACTTTGTACATGTCAAAAGCAGACAAATTGTTTTCTCTCCTTAAAATCATTTGCTTAAAGATGAAGGGCTTCAAGCAGAAATTAAACCTAACAGAGTGATCACCTATAAACAGTACTCCCAGAAACCTGCTGCCCCAATAGCACTGCCAGCCCCTGTCGCTCCTCTTCAGTCCTATGGTTTCTGTCTCCAGGGGCCTTATGAGAACAGACAGACGTAAACAGTGAACTCCCAGAGGTGCAGTCAGTTACTTGGGTCCCCTGGCAGGCAATATTCTCAGGAGTTCTGCCACTGCTAACTATATATGAGTGGCCTCCCAAGTTAACAAAAGCTCAGCTGGTTAGACCACCATGAAAAGCAGATTACTGGTCCTCCTGGTGTTTCCTCATGCTTACCTCCCCCTGACATTAGCTAACACACCCATTCATTATATCATCAGGGTTTTAAATATACCTTGGAAAGTTAGAGATGGCATCTACCTATAGAGATACTCAGGTAGTGGTGGAGAAGAATAGTGGGGAGAGTTTATAAGACAGTGGTAAATTTGTAAGACACCAAGGATAAGAATGTTCTGGAAAGACATCAATAATGGCATAATACGCTAGGGGAAATCCTAAGAGGCATTGCTCATTAAGTCACGGAGGAATTCGGGCACAGAAAGAAGGAAGAAGGGCTTAGGACAATGCCATTTTCTTGACATTTTTAGTGTAAATGTATTTGGGCCACACTTAGATTCTGTACCAGTAGTTTTAATTTCTGTAAAAATTCTCAAAAGTAATTCTTTCCAACCAAATTCATCCCCCAGATTACATCCTTATATACTTTGGGAGCATCTATTCATTTCCAGGATTTATTCAGGGATGGTTTGAATAAAGTGACCCTATGAGTAGGTTAAAGCAACACGTAACATAGATTTTAGGCTTGGGGGACCTGAGGTCCTTCTTTTCCTCATATCACTCTATCTCATTCAACTTGTAGGAGCAACTCCTAAAATGAGATTTTCAAAGAAAGTATAAATAATGAAAGATGTACATGTCTATACAATGGAATACTATGAAGTTATGAAAAATCATGTTGTAGAATCACATTTCTCAAGGTATGGTTGAGAAAGAATGGTGTCGGAATCAGCTAGGGGTGCCTGTGAAAGATACAGATTTCTGGATACTCCTCCAGGCTCATTGATTCAGGGTTTCTGGGTGGAAAAGCTAAGAATGGGCAGTTTAACATCCTTTGTGGTTGATCCTTAGGCACAGCAAATGTTTGGAGTCATTGTGGTAGAAAAATATGTAATATTGTAAGAAAATGTTTTAGGTACCATATGCAGAATAATTCCAATTTTGTAAAATAACAAAATGCATAAAAGCGTTTAGAATATTAGGCTAGAAAGTAGAATGGTGCACATCAACTATGAGCAGCAGTTATTTCTGGGATGTAGGATAATAAATGATTTTTGTTTTTTTCTTTCCAAATTGTAACTTTCAAATTTTTTTATATGGAAATAATATATTCAGGAAAAACATCTTCATTTTTCTTAAAACATCAGCATTCATGTGGGTTCTGAGGAAAGCCGTGTTGATGGTGGCTTGTGAACCAAGAATAAATGAAGAGGCAGGAAGATGGTAACGGGAGGGTGATGGAACCAGAAAAAGATCCTCCTGAGTGAAGAACCGGGCAGAAGTGAGACAAGGACTGGGAGACAGGAAGGAAGCGCAAGCTTCAGCCCCTTGAATTACGTGATGGAGAAATACTTGGAACTGCATTTTTTTTAAAACACCTTGAATGTTTGGGAAAAACGTTTAAACATTTCCCAGGAAAATGGTTAAACCACAAACTATAGATCTTGATGTCTGTTGTTGTATTTCCACGTAAAGCTACTTCTTATCATGATGTATTCACTGAGAAAATATTTCCCATGTTTCACGGAAGAGGAATGGATTTATCTCTGACCTTTTCCAGAGCAATTAATGAATAACTACTCACTGGGCACCTCCTACGTGCCTAGCTTCGTGCTATAGTCTGCAAGAGATAAAAGCGAAGTGTGGATGGCAACCCTTTCTGATGCTTGTTTTGCATCAAGGACAGTATAACCTAGCTGGAGAAATGTGAGTCCACGTGCCTTAAGCAGTTAGCACAGTGGTACTGAAGTTGTGGGCAAGGACCGTGGGACACGGGGGCACCTTGATGTTGGAGGAGCAGCTCACGCACTGACCTGAAGGACTGTGTTCGACATGAAGGGTGATCCGCCATGTTTCCTGACCACTTCCTAGCAAGTTGTGGTGTGGATGAGGAGAGTATTACCAGAGAATGCAACTGAGAAAAAGAAGTTTCTCTGTATCTTGTTTCTAAAATATAAATGTACAAATATTACACTGAAGAAATAAATGACAGTACTCATTCAGTACGCCAACCCATTTTGCAAATGGTGCCTTATTTTATGTTTTATAGACAGCTAGCATCATATACCCTAGATTCTTTTGTGTGACATGTATAATTAATAAGCATATATTTTGCTAGGCACTGTGCTAAGTATTGGGAAATGTTTGTGATATCAGGGTTTATTTAGAAATCGAATGCTTTGCATTTATTTGGTCTCCTGTTCAGGAAGCTGAAGTGACTTAAACACTCATATCTCATCAATATCACCTTTCAGATCTTTTCTAATCCCATGATTAAATAGCTCTATCTAGGATTCTCTCCCCAACACACCACAAAAACAAGCTGCAAGTGTGTGTAACACTTTGCACTTCAGTGCATCTGTGGCAGAAGAAAATCAATGGAACAAATAAGCGTTGGGTACTGCTGTCAAAACACACACTAATACCTGTCTATTATATAGTAATATTGGGACATATTAAGGGAAGTGAATTTAAGGTTTTAAAATTGCATTACATATCCCATTAATTTTTCCAACATTATCTTGAAATAGAAAGTGAAGAAAGGAATTCAATTTTCCTGTTTTGATGATAGAAGACATGAGATGTTGAGATGCTGATTATTTGTGGTTATGGAGGGTGTGGGGGGGGATGATTACATTCAAAGCAACTTGCTGATCTAGTTGGCCTAGTGAAAGAAATGAACTCAGTGAGGAGGGGGACTATCTAATGCAGAGGAGAAGTTCTACCTGAGCAGCCGTTGCACTAATTGGACTTACATCACGACAGCCACTAAAAAAGCCACACAGAGTTCAAACACTGGCTTTTTATTCAAGATGTTGAAACAATTGGTTGAGTCAGTTAAACAAACAAACAAAAAATATGGTCACTTCAATTTAAAAAATTACAAAATCATTTGTCTTGTTTGAACAGAAAAAGGAGCTAGTTAATTGTTTGAAGTTTCAACAAGGGGCAAGGAATTATCTATTATTAAGTGTATGTGATGCCTGTCTAATCATTTATTCTCCAGAATGAGCATTTCTTGTTGAATAAATAAGCCCACATATAAAACACAGGCTCTAATGGGCTGTGTTATCCTTGGGTATCAGGCCTTTTTCCTAGAATTCTCCACATTCTCTTCTCTTCCCTGTGTCCCACTGTCCTGAGCAAGAAAGCCTAGACTTGGTTTCCACAATGGCTTCTTGCAGAAAAGCAGAAGAGGAGGATCATTTCCTGTTGTCTGAGGATATTATTTGTGAAAGTCAGAAAACTTTTAGGAGATTGTTCTTTTTTTAATTTATCTTTATTTTTATGTGTTTTTTATTGATTATGCTATTACAGTTTTCCCAATTTTTTTCCCTTTATCCCCCTTCTGCCCTGCCCCCCCAACCCTCCAGCATCCCCCTCTTAGTTCATGTCCATGGGTTGTACATATAAGCTCTTTGAGTCCTCTGTTTCCTACACCATTTATTATCTCTCCCTGTCTATTTTATGCCTACTAATTATGCTTCTTCTTTCCTGTGCCTTTTCTCCACTATTCCTTCCTTCCCACTCCCCACTGAAATCCCTCCATGTGATGTCCATTTCTCTGCTTCTGTTCCTGTTCTAGTTATTTGCTTAGTTTTTGTTTTCATTGTTTTTCTTTTCTTTTAGGTTCATTTGTTGATAGTTATGAGTTTGTTGTCATTTTACTATTCATAGATTTTGGTCTTCTATTTCTTAGATAAGTCCCTTTAACATTTCATATAATAATGGCTTGGTGATGATGAACCCCTTTAACTTTACCTTATCTGGGAAGCACTTTCTCTGCCCTTCCATTTTAAATGAAAGCTTTGCTGGATAGAGTAATCTTAGATGTAGGTCCTTGCCTTTCATGACTTCAAATACTTCTTTCCAGCCCCTTCTTGCCTGCAAGGTTTCTTTTGAGAAATCAGCTGACAGTCTTATGGGCACTCCTTTGTAGGCAACTGTCTCCTGTCCTCTTGCTTCTTTTAGGATTCTCTCTTTATCTTTAATCTTGGGTAACTTAATGATGATGTGTCTTGGTGTGTTCCTCTTTGGGTCCAACTTCTTTGGGACTCTCTAGGCTTCCTAGACTTCCTAGAAGTCTATTTCCTTCGCCAAATTAGGGAAGTTTTCCTTCATTATTTGTTCAAATAAGTTCTCAATTTCTTGCTGTTATTCTTCTCCTTCTGGCACCCCTATGATTTGGGTATTGGAATGTTTCAGGTTGTCCCAGAGGTTTGTAAGACTCTCTTCACTTTTCTGAATTCTTGTTTCTTCATTCTGTTTCAGTTGGATGTTTATTTTTTCCTTTTGTTCCAAATCGTTGATTTCCTTCCTGTTACTGTTGGTTCCCTGAATATTTTGCTTTATTTCATTTGGGGTATCTTTCATTTGTTTTTTCATTTTTTTGACCAAGCTCAATCAGTTCTGTGAGCATTTTGATTACCAGGGCTTCAAATTCTCCATCAGATAGGTTGGCTATGTCCTCATTGTTTAGTTCTTTCTGAGGTTATGCTCTGTTCTTGCATTTGGGCCATATTTCTTTGTCTCAATGCACCTGATAATTTGTAAGGGGGCAGGGCCTTAGGTATTCACCCAGGCAGGGCAACCCTCTTTGCTGTGCTGTGGTGCTGCCTGTGGGGGGTGGGGGGCAGAGAGGGAACAATATAGCTCACCTGCTGGTCTCTAGCCCACTTTTCAATGGACTCTCATGTGAGACTGGGAGTTTCTCCCACCATAGCAACCACCGTATCAACTCTGAGTCTTGGTTTCCCCTTAAGTCAGCCCTGCCCTACTGGCCCACCACCTCTCAGCAGTTTTTCTGAGCCCCCTGTCTGGTCTGCTGCCCTTACCAGTCTGGTTGTTCTGATTGATTTTTTCTTCAATTCCTTGGTTGTCAGAGTTTCATACAGTTTGATTTTCTGGTGCTTCTGGTTGTTTACTGATTTTAGATTGGTTGTTATCCTCCTTTTGGTTGTGCAAGGAAGCGAATGATTTCTACCTACACTTTCATCTTGGCCAGAGCTCAAGGAGATTGTTCTTACTAGTTGCAACACACCTACGTAGTTTTGAAGGCCAGAGGTCATGACCTTGAGCAAGTAACTAAGCCCTTCTATTAAGACGGAACTAATGCCCCTGTGGTAGCTCATTGGACAAAGTTGTTTATCTTCTCAGAACTTCAGTTTCCTTCTTTATAAAATGAGGGTAATAAGAATACTCACCCCACAGGGTCTTAGACCAGGCACTGTACCAGTGCTTTGCCTGTATTATCTCATTTAATTCTCACAACCATCCATGAGACAAGTATAAATTATCACTCCCATTTTAAAGAGGAGGAGACTAAGACACAGTAACCTGCCCAAGATCAAACACTAAGGGGTAGAGGCAAGGAGTGAACCCAGATCTATTTGATACTCAAGTCTGTGCTCTCAACCCATACACTGTGCATCTTCTTCTTTACACACATGTCAATGGAAAGTCCAGCTTTCATATCATAAGTAGATGGCCTGAAGTAAGGGTCCAGTAAGCCTCAGGGCTGCCAAGCACAAGCATTTGGAGGATAGTGGCCTAAAGAACCCTTTTCCCACATCAGCTTCTATCACTGATTCAATGTGGGCTGTTAGATGAAACCTTAGGTGCGTTAGCCATGGCCTGTGGACCTGGGAACCATGGGGTGAGCCAGAAAGTCGCCAACATGGACAAGGCATGTTTTCTCGCAAAAGATGTTTCTATTCCAAGTGGCTGACACCAGACCCACCTAATGAACCACAGCTTGTATACACAACCCCTCTCTTTAGGGAGCATCAATGCAGAGCAAAATAGAGAGGCTGTCCTCTCCCATGTCTCTCCTAAGGAAGCTTAGTAACTCTCCTTACTGCTTGTGACCCCCACCTCAAAGCTGGAGAAAATGCCTGGTGCCCAAGGCAACCTGGGCTCAGAGCCACAGCCTACCCACCACATATTCCCAGGTTTTCTTCCAATAATTACCTCCCACCATGGGAACTTCCCTGGGCCTTGTGTAATTAGTCCTGCTGGACAAGTCCAGTTATCATCACATTGTAGAGCATTGCCAAAAGCCTCACAGCCCTGGGGTGGGGAGGGGGGCAAGCGTCTCTCTGAGACCTCACCACCTCCATCATCCCTTTTATACCCCCTTCTCCACTTTCAGCATTGCCCCCCATGTAGACCCCAAAGATGTCTACCCTCTTTGGCTACGTGCCTGTGCCCTTCTTAGTGACCCCTTCCCCACATCAAAGCATATCCATCTATTGTCCCACTCCCAGCTAATCTGATAAAGAAATTTATTCTGCTGTGACAATGATTTATTATGTGACATGCAACAACTTACCAAAGTTTTTTTATTTTTATGATGTATTTTTTTCTTTTTATGGCCCCTGAGTGCTTAGCAATATCCATATGTAAAAAGAAACTGTATCTTTAGCTGTTTTCACATCCTAAAAGAGATCTCCCTAGAACCTTGACAGAAGGTTCCCAGTACTGCACGTGGGAACAGGAATTAATGTCCTGTCTTTATTTTATTTTTTTTAATGTCCTGTCTTTAGTTGGCATGTACTTGGGAATTCATTCCCTCTGCATCAGTGAAAAGTCCCCGTGAAGAGCATCTATAAATGGTTTACTGCATGTTTTAGTAGGACTGATAGACTGATTGTTCTTAGAGTTAGGTTTGTCTTTTCTTTGTAGGAAATTCATGTCTCGAAGTGCTTATTTCTTCTCCTTATGTAAGCTCTTGTTAAAAATTTTAAATGTATATATTATAAGCAAGACTTTCTAGAATGACATCCCTGGGACTAGATGCATAATTTAACTTTAGGTTGAATTCACACAGGTCGAGGGAAATGGTGAGTTGAAATAATTATTGAGATAATTCGGCTAAAAGGGCCCTTTTCTGCCACTAAGGGAATAGTATTTTCCCTTGGGTCAGAATTTTCCAGACTGGCTGTTTGTCTTGTTTTCCACTCTCTACTTTGCCTGTGTAAATTATTTTTCAACTTGAATTAATTTTGTTTTTCTGGTGGAGATGGGGGCATTGGGGAGGAATGGAGAAGGAGGAATTGGGAAAACCACATTTCATTCATGGATGTGGGCCCACATCCAGTTCAAGGCCCAAGTAGGCTTCGTTTCTATGTTTTCCATCCCAAATCTTTACCTTGGTCTGGTAATTAGATAACACGAGACAAATGGGCCATTTGGCCCTGTGGTACTTTAATCACATTGACTCCAGAACAAATGCTTCCTCTCTCAATAACGAGTACATGCCAGATCCGAGAGACATTCATTTCCATGCGCTGGCTTTCTGGGCCCAGGTGATTGAATTCCTCTCCCATTTGCAGCATAAATGTGCTCTCTGTCACCAGCCATTTCAAAGCAGAAATGTTGCCTTAAGTTTGGCACGACCTGGGGAGAGCCTGCCTCATTCGGGGATGATAGCTCCCTGTGCAAGCTTTCTTATTGGCATAATCATTCTCTCAAATGGATCCCTGGAGGTTTTTGCCTTCCCCAGCTGCTGTGCATTTTCTCAGATGGGTTTTAGAAATAAACAACAAAAAGTTCCTGAAGTCAAGGAATAGTCAGAGTAGGCATCATTGTCAAGATGGGTCGAGTATCACAGGGACAGAAAGTAGAATGGTGCCAGGGGAGGAGGCACCGGGGATTCAGGGTTCAGTGGGTATGGAATGTCAGTTGCAGAAGATCAAAAAGTTCTGGAGATGGATGAATGGTGTACAATGTGAACATACGAAACGCCATTGAACTCTATACTTTAAAATGGTCAAAATGGTGCTCTTGTCAAGATGGCTCAGTTGCTTGGAGCATCATCCTGTACTCCAGAAGGTTGTGGGTTCGATTCTTAATCAGGGCACATGCCAAGGTTGTGGCTTCAGTCCCCAGGTGAGGATAAAAAAAAATGATTAAAATGGTAAATTTAATATGATGTATATTTTATCACAATAAAAATGAAAAAAGTCAAGTTCACTTTCAGCATTGGTCAACATTTTATAAGACAGCTTCTACTGTCCTGGAAATGTTTCTTGAGCTCCAGTCCCTCCCCTTTTTGATGCTGACTTTTCTGTGCCCATGGAAGTCTGTGGTTGCTGCCTTTGCACATTACTATCCAAAGATCTGGTCAAAGATACAGAATGGCAGGATGTAGGCTATGTGAAGTCAAACTGAAAATAATAATGGCTTTCCCAATTGATTGTCTACTGATATAGGACAAGGGCTATGTCTGGAGACTCTGTCATAACTCAAGGCTCTAGAAATCTGAAGCTTCTAGCTGTTTTGAAAGGTGCATGGAGAAAGGGGAATTTCTCCTGGGGTTGATGTGAATCTTAGCTAGATCTTCAGATCTTCTTTCCATAATCCCTGTGGATATGCCCTGCCTTGTGCGTTTTCTCAGACCATCAAACTATTGACTTGTATCTAATATAGAGACTTGGTTAAAAGGCATTGTTCTACATTTAAATAAAGTCAAAAAAGGTTCACCAAAGAAATACATTCCTTCCCAGATAATGTACAAGGTTTCGTTTCTTTTGTGGGAGTGTCATTGTTTTGTTGGTTTCCTTCCTTTTATTTATTTGCACATCAAAACCCTTCATCAGTGTATTTTAACAAAGAGATGGAATTGACAGCAGAATAAAATAAGGGTCTCTGCAAAGATTTTTGGAAATACCTTAATATGTTCTCTAAAGCACTTTTCTTCCTCTAAAAAAAAAAATGCAATTACATTTCTTGCAGCCCCTCAGGAATTTTGCATAAGTGCAGTACATTGCTCCAAATGGAAAACAAAGGGAAAGCGAGGACGCCAAGCCCCCCGCAGAATACCGATCAGTGTTAATGCTCCCTCACACCTTCTGCTCTGCCGTTATTTCCACAGCTAAGTAGTCACCCGACAGCAGCGTTGACACCGGTACCTGTGCTCTTGCATCAAAACCTCGCTTAATGAGACCAACTTGTGCACAGCAACTGCTGTTTTGAATCATTTCTACAGACAAGATGAAGTCATTATGGATAGGCATTGCATCTTTTTCAAATTATTAATCTGAAAAGCCCAAAATGGCTCCCAGCCGATTCCAAGTACAAGCGTTCAGAAAGACGCACTGGCTGCTGGAGTTGTCACCAAACCCTCCGAAAAGAGCACTTCAGCCTGTCTCCGAAAGATTCAGGATCTGCGGGAGAAGGAAAACAGGGCACAGCCGGCTGTGCTCTCGGTACTTGGACGCTGCCCATGACACGGGGCGCTGTGAGTGGGAGCACCAAACGCAGGCACGTCAGTACTTGCCAGCCTTTACCTCTTACAGGATGCCCTCAGTCACTGAGCCACAAGTTCAAGGTCTTTGTAGTTGTTTTACTTGAATCCTGTTAAAGTTTAGGATATTACTTCTACTTTATTAATGTGCCTCCCAACATATTTACATCATCATGTGCTTTATTTACACATTGTCTGCATCTTAACTCTTCAGCAATTTGTAATTTTCCCTGGTTTGAACCTCAGAATTCTGACTTGAAATCTCTGTTTCTCTACATCTGAATCCCCAACATCCTTTCTACAGGCCCCGAATAAGAGAAAAGGAGACCTCACAATGAAGAGGTACGATGAGGTAATAGCATAGTAACTGGAACTTTACATCAAGGAGACACCTTTAATAGCTAAGTCCATCTTCCCACAGAAGCAACGTCTGACAGTCTTGATGAGAAAAAAATGTCATCTTATTCATGAATGGTTTCGTATTTTACCTGTGTCTGAAATCTCTATGTGGTCAAAAGAAATAGATGGATTCAGATGGATTCTCTTTAAAGAAAGAAACCAGATGACAATTTAGATGGTGTCATTGACCGACCTCCAGGAGAGATCAGGAATTTATTCCCAAACACTATTTGATAGGTTCATAATGCATTGCCTGGAAAGCAAGAAAGTCAAATACAATATCCTAATAATGTCCTGAACTGGCCCTGAATGGAGTGGAGAAGAGAGGGGAGAAAGATACAGCGGACCTCACATATAGGGTCTACATAGTCTTTTCAATTTTCATCAAACTGCTGAGGATGATAAGGGACATCAAGAGCTCTTAAAAAGCCATATTTTACTTCATGCATGATCAGAGCAGCTGCAGTCATAGGGGCGAATTCAACCCAAAGGGAGTGACACTTGCTTTTAAAATCATTGTTGTCTCCTTCCTCTAGGTTGCATTGCTAGCTTTAGCCTTGTTAACACCTTTCTATTGCTTTGTTTCTTGGATATTTTATCTTTATATCAGATCCTCAATTTTGTCTTCATTCTCCTAAAATCCACATAGGCCTTTGCCACTTTCTTTGTACTCAGCCCTTTTTTAAATCTGGAATTTCATGAAAGAGTGTTCCAAGGGCCCATCAGGTGTAGCCAGCTGTTTGCTGAGCTATTTCAAACAGAGAATTGATCCAAAAGCACAAAGACATTTTTTCAGCTTTTAAAAATCTTTTCCAGGAGAAATGAAACAAAAGGGAGAACTAAAGGAACATGTGTGTGTGTTTGTACTGGGGAAGCAAATGTGGACAGAAAATCACTTTTCTATGTTCAGGATACATGCTCATCATATATTGACAATTGACTCTACTACCCCAAAATTATTCCTAAAAACTACATAATATCAGGTCTACACATATGTCTCTATTCTGCCTGCTGCTTGAATCTTCCACCAGTGTCTAGGTATCTTTTAGGAGTTGAATTATGTCCCTCCCAGAAAAATAAATTGAAGTCCTAAACTTCAGAACGTAACCTTATTTGGAAATAAGGCCAGTGCAGATGTAATCTCATAAGTCAAGATGAGGCAAGTAAAGATGAGGTCAGTTGGTAGGCTGGTGCTCTTATAAGAGGAGGGAAATCTGGACCCAGAGACACACAGGGGAAAGGACCGCATGAAGATGGAGGCAGAGCTAAGCGTGATGCTGCCTACAGCTGCCAGAAGCTGGAAGATGCAACGAAGGACCCTTCCCTGCAGGATTCAGAGGGAGCATGATCCTGCCCCACCTTGATTTTGGACTTCCCAGGGAGAGAATAACTTGCTCTTGTTTCAAGCCATTCAATTTGTGGTACTTTGTTAAGGCAACCCTAGCAAGCTAATACAACATTCAGAGGAGATTTGAAACTCAAGGCAGCCCTTTGAAACTGGAACAAGACAACCCATGCTGGCTCTCACATGTACATGGACCTGAGAAACACTCATGCATTCTCTCCCCCAAAAAATTCTAAGAAGGCTGTTACTTTCCAAGCTACACCCCTTAATTCTTCTGCCATACACCTCTTCAGCCAAGCACATACACTTTAGACTTCTCAGGTGTGATTTAGAAACCAGTGTCCGAGGTGCCCCAAATTACAGAGGCCATATCTCACATTCTCTGGGCATTCACTTTAAGGCACCTCTTTCTCCAGTTGGGCTCCAGAAACTTTCCAGTTTATATATGAAGCAACTAGAAAAGATGAAGGAAAGCTTCTGAATCCCAATTATAATTTTCTGTGATGGAGAATATGAGATCAGAGGCCCAGGCCCTACAATCAACTATGGCCAGGGGAGCAGGATGGTATATTCCAAATATCACTGCCAGAACCAATCAATAACTGGGGGGTGGAGAAGGCTCAGAGAACGGGGCTGTGGGCCGGGAAGGCACACTAGATGGGGTCTGAAGCACACCCTTGAATGGAACAGAGGCCGCGCTTCCTGTTCACCACACGGTTCCAGATAGCGGCAGCCTTTCTGGTTCTCCAATACCCACTGTTCATATCCCACATGGACTGCCTCTTTCTGTCGATATATTCTTTCTTAAATGGGCTAATGCCACTGACTGGGCTGTAGTCCATTTCTCTCCAGATCTCTAGGTAGCCACTAGTCTCTTTAAAGTAACTTTGCATGTATTTGATTTCATGCATTAATGTTGCTATAACTAATCTAACTACATTCTGGGGGAGAGTCATCACTGCCATTTACATTCCTTAGGTTGCAAAACCTCAGTAACATTTAGTTCCTTAAAATTCAGTGGCTCTTAGCACCATTTATAAGCAAAATTTAACTCACTTAGGAATAAATTGCATTAGTGAGTTTGGTATTCTTATGAGAATAAAATAATCTTTGAATTTCATAAATAAAACATGCCATCTTACAAACAGACCAAAGCACACAGAGCATGTTGATCACGGAGTCTTAATTTTCCCAGCATCTCAGTAAATCTGAGCAGGCCACCTCACTCCCCCGTGCCTGCATCCCCGCACTTGAAAAATGAGCATTAATCTCATTAAGCAACTAATAACCTGAGCGTGTCTGTTAAAATTCAGAGTGTTGAGACTGACCTCAGATCTACTGAATGAGAATTTCTGGGCTGGAGCCCAGGGCTTCTCATGCACAGTAAATAGAAGAATTACTAAGAGCCAATATGATCCCTTGTAGTTCAAGCATTCTATGAGTCTATGTTCCTAAATTAATAATGCTTCTAATTAAAATGAACCGCATATGTTTCCATCACCCCTCGAAATTTCTGCCTGATTTTTTTTCTCAAAAGGAAGTAATTATTTTTTACTCAGTACACCAAAGTTCTGGAAATAGCATATACCACTCTGAGTAAAAGAAATTTGTTTCGTAAACACACATCAGGAAGTATATTGATTTGAGGGTAATAGAATTTGAATTCCAGCTCTGGCATTTACTAACTAGCCCCACGTTTTTGACAAATAACTTCTGTTTCAGGGAATGTTTACTCCTCAGGAAGATGGAACTGAACACTCCCACTTTGAAGGGAGTTGTAGTACTGAGAAGTAGGTGTGACGGTGTCGTGGTTAAGAGCAGGGACTTCAGAAGCAGTTTGGCTCCAAATCCTCACTCTACCACTCACTCCTGGGGGGTCTAGAGTCAACTTCTGACTCTTAGCTTCAGTTTCCTCATCGGTAAAAGAACAACCAGAATTGCAGAGCAGAGAGTTGGTATCTGGTATTGAGTGAGTTAATATGTGTGAAGTGCTCGAATGGGGCCTGGCACATAGCAAGCTCTCTCTAAGTGTTAGTTAAATTAAAGACAAGATTTCGTACATGACAGTGTTTTGTAAAGGACTAACCAAATGTAAGGAATTGAGAAAAAAAAAACATGTTATTAATAATCCTGTTCAAAAGTATTCAGGAAGTCACAGAGCCCTCAAAATGTCTCTGAAGTCACAATAGAAAAGAGCTTTAGAATCCATTTTCCAAGTCATCAATTATCCCTTCTGCTGTCATAATTAATTCCTATTGTTATACTTAATAATGGCCAACATCATCATCTGGGGGGTTATTGTTTTATTCTATTAAGCTATTTCATTACACTCAAATGGGCTGAGGGAATGTATGTAATTGACTTGTGAAAATTATTCAATTTGCAAAAGAAATTCATCCAACATTAAGAGAATTGGGTCAAAGAAAAGCCACGCTAACTAAATTATGAGGCTTCTAGTTGCTTTCCCACTCTCCTAGGGAACATTTTATTTTGATCAACTGGATAGGCAATTGAATGTTTCCTGCCCTTCCCTAGCATAAGATCTAGCCCACCAGTGCACTGACAGTTGGAGAAATAGAAGCAAAATGTTCCCACCAGTCTGCAAACAGTGAACAGAGCTTTCCTCAGCTCTCTGCTCCTCCTGTGTGGTGCCTAAAATGCAAAATGGTATATAATGGTGAAAAAATGGGTACTATGCAATGGAAATGTATTTATTTGTTTTGAAAAGGAAAGAATCAGGCATATCACTTTTCATGCAGAATCCTAACCGCCCAAATAAATGTGCTTGTGACCAGAACTTGTGGGACACAAGTGGGACTTTGGTTGTTACTCTGTTGCATGCCGGCTATGTGACCTTGGACAAGTCATTGAACCATTGGCAATCTCAATTCTTCATCTGTAAAACACGTGAAGTGGAGAAGGTGGTCTTTAGGAATATAAACATAGCATAGAAGACTCTGGGTAGGCAAATTACATTCCACCTTGTAAATCTCAGAGTAGGAAAAATACCTTTTACTCTCAGAGATGTGAACCAACTGTGAAAATATGTGAGACCAGCTACATAAATTGTTTAATATTAGTTATGGATCTACTTGTTCTGCAACAGAGTAAAAATTGCAGATTTTCCAAGTTAGAGGGAAAAACCCTACTACCACCACATACAAGTAACCTGAGCCACTCCACCACACACTACATTTTGTCACACTACTTCCATGACCAAGAGTAGCAGAACGGTGAGGCTAGAGCCCACCTCTTTTGCTAGGCAGAACAGTTTTCATCCTGGGTGACAAAGAGGTGTGAGGACAGACCAAATGGTTCCTGTGTCTTACCACACGTCCATGTGGACAAGTGGAAGTTCTGGGCACCGTGGTCTCACTGAGGTCATGCCATGAGTCGTCTCTTCTGTTACCTCTAAATAGCTGATTCTTCCATGCAGGCTGGTCCAGAATTCATGTTTTAAAAACTCTGCCAGAATTATCTGTTTTTCTGTGCCAGAAGTTAGTTTGAAGTTTATTTTTCTTCTTTAGTGTGAGCCCTGCAGAATGGTTTGCACTACTTGGTAAGAACCATCAGGGTTTGGGGACAGATTTTAGCATCTGCGTAATACTAACAAGATATTTCAACATAAACAAAAAGCAAGCCACAGAAGCCAATGAGCAGAGGAAAACCTTGGACCTGAATTCAAATCAAGGTTCTCTACTAACCAAATTTGCTAGAGCACAATTATGTCCAGACAGCTGCTGTCTGGGCATCAGTGAACTTTTAGACACAAAAAGCCATTGAACCAGTCCTCTTGGAAGCCATTTCATAGATCCCTTACATAGCAAATGATTCGCCTATTCAATCAGAAGCACTTACTGATCACCCCTACATAGCATGGTGCTGGGACAGAGGACAGAGAGTTGAATAAGACATGTTCTCTTTCTTCTGAGAACTCACAGTCTTCTAGAGGAAACATATACGTTATAAAAAAATAAGTGGAACACAATGGAATAAGGGCTATAGTAGGGATATGGATAAAGGACTGTGGGAGCAGTAGTTCTGTGTAGAAAGACCAGGAAGGCTTCACAGCAGAAATGACATTCATAGTGAGTCATTAAAGGATGTATAGTTTTCCAAATGGAGAAACAGGAAAGTGTCTTTCTGGAAAAGGGGAACAAGAAGATCCAAGGCACATGACCTGAAAGAGCATGAGCGTTGGTGAGAGGGAGTGGAACAGTGCGACTGTTTATGGTGGGGGAGGGTATGACGAAGTGCCTTGTATTCCAAGCTGAAGACTTTGAATTGGATTCTGGAAGCCATCAACAGCCATGAAAGATGATGGGGTGAGAGGGGGAGAAATTCTTTTTTTAACTTGGGAGAGACATGGTCAAATCTGAGTTTTAGCAAGAGCAGCAGCATGGAGATAAATTGTATAGACAAAATCTAAAAAACAAGAATGAGGCAGGAAGTTATTTCAGTAGCCTAAGGAAAAGGTAATGAGCATGGCAATTAGAACTGTGGCTATGGAGATAGCCACCTGCATGACCCTGAGGGTGGATGTCTCCTTAATTTTGCTCCCTAGGCTCCTCACTTACTTCATCGTAGAAGTATGCTCTATTGAGAAAACTTGATCTAAATTGAATGGAAAACTAAGGAGAGAAATGCAGCAAGAAAGAAGAGTCAAATGTGGACCATCAGCTTACAGATGGATGTTAAAATCATGAAAGTAGATGAGACTACTCAGGGAAAGGATATGACAAAGAAAAGGTAATTTAAGAGCCCAGGGAAACTGAATTACTTAGAGATGGGCAAAAGAGGTTCCTGCAAAATTCTCTTGAGTACTTCTGGAATGTTAACAGCATCTCCTTGATTCTGAGAAGAGAAGAGAACTCTCTAGACTGATGGGGAATTCAAGGCTCAATCTGGGAGTTTAAGACAAAGTTTAAGACATTTTATGGCAGAAACAGCCAGTTAGCTCTCAATGTCCACTCTCCTTCTGCCATTGTAAATTAATTTTATCCTGAGCACAAGGTATACCCGAATAAAAACATGTCCCAGACTCCCTTGCAGCTACTGTGCCCACATGATTAAGTTCTGTTCAATGGGATGTGAGTGGAGGTGATGTGGACAACTTCTGCGTTGTTCCCTTAAAGGGAAGGGCAAACCACTCTTTCCCCTTCTCCTTCCTCCTCCATGCTTTTGGGACTGTGAACTTGGTGGTAAGCCATTTTGGACCATGCACAGGAGAGTAATCCACTGCCAATGATGAAGTAAAGAGACAGAGAAACCAGGATCCCTGGAGACTTGATCATTGCTGCCATGCCAGCTCAGATTTTAACCTTGTTATACCACTAACATTGAGCTAAACTTATATTCTAATCAATATGATGCCAAGGCTACATAGAATTCTTTAGCATTAACTTGCCTAAAGTTTTTATAAATTTTACAGTGTTTATGGATTCCATCTCTAAAGAACCAAACTTCCTATCTGATGTTGGGGTTTCAGGAAATCTCTTCTCTTTCCAAAATCTAAGCCAAGTGAAAAATTAAACAGAAGGATACAATACAAAGACACAAAAATATCACTATAGTTATTGATAATGCAGATGTTGGAGAATATGTGACCCATGCCTGTGGCAAGTGGGCTAACTAAATGTAAGGAAACTAAACTAAAAACAATGACCAAAAATTAAATGTGATTATCTAGCATTCATGGGACACCTGGTCCTAAGCACATTAAGAGTGGGGAAGGAGTATTAACTCCTAACATATCAGGTCCCACTGGGATAGCAAAAGATTTGATGTGAAATCCATTTAGCTCAGAACTAAAACCTGAGTTAAGGTGAACAAAGGATCTTCAGCACCAGGAAAATTTGGGCTCAACATTGACCAGTAATAATACTCTGGAGATGGGAGTGTAAGTGTGAACCAAGTTCCCAGTAGAGTTTCTATCCTCACATTAAAGAAAAGACAGACCTTTCCGCAAAACCACAGTCTTCATGTGGTTAGTCATCCTAACAAGGAAGGACCAGCATTCATGCTAAGAAGAAATCATAGCTAAATTATAAATTCCTGCAGCAAAGGTGAGAGGACAGGCATTGGTCTCCATTCACAGGCTAACATGGTCAGAGAACAGATCATGGTTCTCCATGACAGCGTGTGCCCTGCTCCTGAGGGCATTCAGAAACATCTGTGGGTGCTGGGGGCTAGGGGCTGGGGGGTGGATTTTGGAGTATGCAGAAATGACTGGGGTTTGTACTAATATTTACTAGGTAGAAAATGTCTTACATCACATTGGACACTTGCACACAATAAAAAATTGTACCATCTAAATTATTAATTGCATGGGTATAGATGGACCTAACCTAGAAGGTGTCCCTTACATGCAGCTCATGTCACAATGTGCAAAAGGTTGAGCAGGGCCCAGGTCTTACTTGGCTTATCTGCCTCCTCCATGTTCGTCTTGCCTTAGTGACAGTCTCCCAGGAACAGGGGCTTTTGGAGGGCCAGGGCTACAACTATTCCTGAGCACTATATCACAAAACTACTGAATTGTGTCCAACTGTATTTATTTGTGTATTCATTTATTCAATAAGTTTTTGTTGAGCAGCTACTATGTGCAAGACACTGTTATAGGTGCTAGGGATATAGTAGTAATTAAAACAAATTCTGACCTATTCAACATTATTTTGGGGGGAGGGTTATAAAGAACAATGCCAAAATTCCTCTTTGTATCTAAACATAGAAGCCTTGAATTATATAAATTTATAAGTAAAATAGAGCATCTTCATTTTACAAATGGAGAAACTGAGGCCCAGAGAGGCTCAGAGCTTGTTGAAGTTTATATTGTAGCACAGTAGCAGAATTTGAGCCCATAAATGCCAGTTCTCTGTAGTTTTTCCAGTATCCTGTTGCTCGTGTTTTACATCCACCTCCAGGAGAAAGGACATCAAAAACTCAAGTACGATAATCACTCTACCTTTGGTTCAAGAAGCTTAGGCTTGCCTCATGATAGATAATCCCACAAATTATCCCTCACAGTTATAATAATGGACGAATAAGAAAGTGAATGATTATAAAGCAGTCTTTTAAAATTGTTAAATCATTCCAATTCAACAAATATTTATTGAGCATCTACTGCAGGGGTGTCAAACTCATTTTCACCAGAGGCCACATCAGCCTCGTGGTTGCCTTCAAAGGGCCAAATGTTATTTTAGGGCCCTATAAATGTAACTACTCCTTAATTAGGGGCAAGGAGCTCGGCGCTGCCGCCGGGTAGAAAAAAGGTGCTGGGTCAGATAAAAAAAGGTGGAGGGCTGGATTCGGCCTGCGGGCCTTGTGTTTGCCACCTGTGATCTATTGTGTGCCAGGTACTCTACTATATGCTTTGGAGGATTCCAAGACCCATGGACTCTTCTTCCTACCCTCAGGAAAGTTACTGTGTGGTGAACGAGACAGATGGCATATAACTGCGGTGCTGGACGGAATATGATAAATGCCATAATAAAATTATAAAGACCTGTGGGAGCTGAGAGGAAGAGATGAATAGCAGCCCCTCCATAAAGTGTTTCCTAATTTCCCCAAATGGAATTTGAAATGGAACTTGAAAGGTGGACCGAATGTTAATAGAGGGGGAAGACCAGCTTCAGCTTCTCATCCAAGGTGACAGATCTCCTGGAAGTCAAAGAAAAAATCTGAGACCCAGAGATGGCAAAAAGCAAAGCAAGATAAATTTTTAGCTGAATTAGGCCGTTCTGGCCCTGACAACCCACTGAGAGTCCTCTGTACAGCAGTACAAATCTCAGGGTCCTAGTAATGAGAACAGTAACTACTGCCACTGCAGCTACTACGCACGCGCTGTACGGCAGGAGTTAGACCCTTCACGTCATGCACACATTATCTCATTTAAAGCTCAAAATGGCCCTTTGAAATAGCTGCTACTGTCATCTTCATGTAATTGGAAAAAAATTGTGCCTTAAAGGAGACGTGTCACATGTCTGAAGTCACACCCGTAAGTGTCAGGGCAAGGCTTGAAATCCAGGGTTTGCTCTTCAAGCCATCTTTGTCCTACCTAGCACATGGTGATACAGTGAATCTTTTTCTTCAAAGTTACAACATTCATTCTTGTCAGCATTCCAGAAGTAAAAAGTAGCATATCTCAAAAGGGACTATTTAGCCAGCTTGGCTGAGCAAGACCCTATCCCTGTCACGCATCCTTAAGACCCTCAGCGGCCGTTACCAGCCCCAAAGAGGCATTTTCATCCAGCCATAACAGATTTATTCCAAACAATCCCTAAGATTCAAAAAAATCAATTCATACACCCTAGATCAGGGAACCAGAATATATTATGCCAAAGACTTCATCAGCTTAGTTCCTGTTTCTTCTTCAAGGCCCATGGCGACTCCTCAGCCTTTACAGCACCTCCCCAAACGGAAACACGTCTCAGCTCCTGCAGCTGACATCGTTTCTATGCACTTGTTGATTTTCTTTTGCTGCACGAAGAATCCTAGCCCTCATCATCATGTTCACTTGATTCTATTTCATCCCGCAAGGGAGCAAATAATGTAAACACCAATGCTGGGAACGCTCCCTCAACTCTCACAGTTTCTCTTCCCCAAATGAGGGAGAAATGCTTATCTGATTCATGGGAAGGGGCCAGCGTTAACCGTTGATGACCCCATGCAGATCCGAGGAAAACGTGGGCACATGGCCCTTTGGACCTGCCTACCCCCAGCACTCAGGCGTAGAGGACTCGCTTTGTTCCTCCACTCATGTGTAGCAAATGGGTGGAGACCTGGCAGTTCTGATCTATTCCCTGAGCTACTCGGCATCTCACCCTGTGCCTGCATGGGGAGGTTAGGGATGTCTGGTCCATCAACTAGGTTCAGAGCAGGGAGGGGACCCTGCCATCTCCTCCAACTCAGCTGTATCATTAAGAAGCTGACACTGGGCGTGCAACCCCATTTGCCTTTCTGCATGTGCTCTCAAGTAATTAGTAACGTGAGGTGTTTTAGCTACTAGGCATTCTCAATACATTTGTATGCATTACTGTGTCTTCCCCCATCTGGTGGAAGCTCCTTAAGCACAGAGACAGTGTTGCATGCTGGGAAGAGCGCTGGACTAGGAGTCAGAAGACCCAGTTTTATGCTAGGCTCTGCTTGGGGGGGGGGGCCACTTTTCCTTTTTAAAAAAAAATAAGACTCAGTTTCCTTATTTAAAAGATGGAAAAGATGATACTCGTGTTCATCTCATGGGAGAATGGTGAGGATCAGGGAAAAAAAAAATAATGGCTATAAAAGTAAAATATAAAGTGCCCTAAATGTGTAGGGCTTATTATTATTATTATTAGATCATCATCATCATCATATCATCTTTCTAACAGAAAAGGGAGCAATTATTTATTCAATACCTACTATGTGTCAATGTTTTAAATACATTCATGAGTCTTAAGGTAGTAAAGCTCAGTCTTGTTTGTAAAGCTCAGTCCAATGGCTCCCCAATGTTGCTGCACTCTGGAATCACCCAGGGCTATTTAAAAAATAATAATGCCTGGCTCCTACCACCAGATATCTGACTTAATTGTTATGAAGTGTAACCAGGCACTAGGACTTTTGAAAGATCCCCAAATCACCCAAATCCCCAGGTATAGTTTGGACGTCATTGTCACAGTCTTTTGACAGCTCAAAAAGGACACAGGAAGGTTTGGGTGAAATCAGATCTGAGGATTTATTTCTCGCCTCCTAACCAAACTGTTGCTAGACTTCCATAGTCAGTGGGGACTATGGTGCCCAGCTGGGCTGGCAGATGTCTGGGTGGTGGTGGGCAGGGTCATTAGAACAGCTGGGGGACCCAGCAGTTGGGAGATCACTTAGCTCAAGAACAAGCAGGGATTGAGGGAAAATAGATGTCCTTTTAACAAACTCTCTAGCTCTGTATTTGACCTCAGGGTCACTGTTTCATTCTCCTCGGGGTGAATCAAATGTGGATATAATACTAGGGACAGCCAGCAATCCACTTAACAATACCAAACCCTGGCTTCCCTAATCAGGAGGACCAGCACACCCTGTCACTAGACCCACATTTCTCTCACTTCCCAGCTCCTTTTCTCCAGTTCAGCTTAATTCTTTAAAAGTACTCTAGTAAAAATTAGGGAATTTCTCTACTTGAGAATAAAACAAGTACAGATTCCTGTCAGTTTCTTAAGCAAACTTATTAATTCTGCAGATTTAAACCCACGCCCTTTTAACTTAGTCTTTTAAAGAAGTTTGTAACAGTAGACTCTATAAATATGAAAGATTCTGGAGTCTTCAGACTCGGCAAACTGGCAGCCACTGTTTTAATACAGCCTCATCAATTTCCCAAATGTGTTGGTCACCACGAAGGGAACTCATTCCTAAGAGATGATTATTACAAAATAATAGTACACACAGCCTAGCTTCCTGATGGAGATAGCCTGGGTCCTAATTTATAGATAGGTAATATTTTCCTCAGTTTACAGATAGGAAAACTGAAGCTCAGGTTAATGATTTCTCTTATTGTAGTGCTGAGATTCACATCCAGGTGTGTCTGACTCCTGAGTTTGTGTGTACATTCACCCAGAGTATCACGTCACCTCTTTCTATATAACTTTAACCTCAAAAGATTTTTCCTCAGGAAATTAGGGAGCTCATAGAACATTGATAACGCCCCTCTCTTTCTCTAAGCCAGATCTCGTCTACATTGATTGACCTAGAACTTGACAATATGATATTCACCAGTTGTCTGCTGAGGGTGGTTATGAATGAGAAAAGTTGGCAATTTTGGTTCATTGCCTAAACTGAAAGGTTTCACTTCACAGAAAATTCTTAAGTCTCTTCTGTTGGTGCATTGATGAGTTAGTAGAGTTTGCTTGTGCGTAAGAATTGCACTGGGTGAAAGGATGCACAGCACAGACAGCCCCTTGGGAATATTTCTGTGCGTCCTAGAAAAGAGCCGCTGTCAGCATGGACACTGGTCATTCCTATCACACAAAGACCTCCATATGCCACAGAGTCCTCAGCAGTCAATCCTAGAAGCTCTATGCACCATACAAGCATAGACAATGCAAAAAGACAACCAAAAAGATGCCCTCAATTATATTAGACTGATTTACTACTTTTGATGATCCAGAAGAAAATGAGATTTAGGATGTCTTCCTTGTGTGAAGACAAAAAGAAGAAAACAAGTGTCAAAAGAAAAATTGGAATTTCCTTTGGCATTCACTCTGCCTCAATCAACAAGTCTTTATTTTTTTTACCACTCTTTACCTCACAAGCTTAGAAATGTTCCTTTGAAGAATAACGCGGTCAGTGTTGACGTTGTAGGAAAAAAGTCTTTGGCCTGAAAACTCTTCTCCAGGTGCAGAGATCCAGAGCAAGGCCCCCTTGGTGCTGTCATCCCTAACAGGGAACAAGGGAAGGAGTGAGACAATGGTGAAGGAATAAAAGGAAAAGCTGCCAAGTCACAGTTTTAATAAACAGAGAACTTTCACATGAAGAAAGGAAAATCATTCAGAGCCATTTTTACAAACTACAGGGTCTTTGCCTTTGGACCTCAAAGTCAGAGTAAAACACTTTCCATTCCATACCTAGGTCATTGTCAAGCTGACATTGTGATTATTTACTATTTCATCCTTGCCTCTGGACATCAGCTTTCATCCCCAAATATGAAAGCAGCGGAGAAGGGAACTAACTGAGCAGAATGCCTACTTAACTACCAACATCATTCTCAGTGTTTATGTGTGTTATCTCATCTAGTGCTTGACCTCGACCTGTGTTACAGATGAGAAAACTGAGCCATGTGGACCTTATGCTACTGTGTCAAGATCCACAGCCTGAAAACGGCAGATCTGAGATTCACATTCGCTTGTGTCTGCTCCGGAACCTGTGCTTTTTCATTACATCAGAATCAAGAAGGGTTTTGTTTTTGTTTGGTCTTATTTGAACAAACTTTCCAGAATTATTCAACAAAATAAGCTCTGCCTTACCATGAATGAAAATATCTGCCTCCAAAGATGTTTTAAGGATCGAATAAAATAAACTTGAAAGGACCTGAGGAACCAGAACAAGGCACTCACAGCATGCGCCCCTTCCCCTAGCAGGCCAGCCTCCTGCTCTACCATGCTCCCCTGGTCACTTAGGGCACAGGCTACACTTCTAGAACAATCTTCTGGTATATCAGCAAGTATGTTTTCCCATTCTGTGGTTGTCTTTTCATTTTGTTGATGTTTTCTTTGCTGTGCAAAAATTTTTAGTTTGATGTAGTCCCATTTATTTTTTCATTTGTTTTCCTTGCCTGGGAAGATATGTCCGATAAAATATTGCTATGAGCATTTTGCTGCCTATGTTTTCTTCTACAATTTTTATGGTTTCAGGTCTACAATTAAGCCATTGATTCATTTTGAACTTATTCTTGTGTGTGGTGTAAGAAGGTGGTCTAGTTTCATTTTTTCCCACATGTATCTGTCCAGTTTTTCCAACACCATTTATTGAATAAACTATCTTTAGCCCATTGTATGTACTTACTTTCCCTGTTGAATATTAATTGACGATAAAGGTGTGGGTTTATCTCTGGGCTCTTTGTTCTGTTCCATTGATCTATGTGTCTGTTTTTATGCCAGTACCAGGCTGTTTTGATTCCTATGGCCTTACAGTATAGTTTGTTATTAGGTAGCATGATTCCTCCAACTTTGTTCTTCTTTCTCAGGATCACTGTTGCTATGCAGGGCCTTTTGTGGTTCCTTATAAATTTTTGAAATATTTGTTCTACTTCTGTAAAATATGTCATTGGAATCTTGATAGGAATTGTGTTGAATCTATAGGGGTTAATATCCAAAATTTATAAAGAACTTACAAAACTCAACACCAACAAAGCAAACAACCCAATTAAAAAATGGACAAAGGACCTGAATAAACACTTCTCCAAAGAGAACATACAGATGGCCCATAGACATATGAAAAGATGCTCAATGTCACTAATCATCAGAGAAATGCAAATTAAAACCACAATGAGATATCTCACACCTGTCAGAATGGCTATCATCAATAAATCAAGAAATAACAAGTGCTGGCAAGGATGTGGAGAAAGGGGAACCCCTCCTGCACTGTTGGTGGGAATGCAGACTGGGGCATCCACTGTGGAAAGCAGTATGGAGATACCTCCAAAACTTAAAAATGGACCTGCCTTTCACCCAGCAATCCCACTTCTGGGAATATATCCAAAGGAACACAAAACACTAATTCAAAAGGAAGGAAAGGAAAGGAAAGGAAAGGAAAGGAAAGGAAAGAAGGAAGGAAGGAAGGAAGGAAGGAAGGAAGGAAGGAAGGAAGGAAGGAATCATCATCATCACTGGTCTTCCAACTAAACTAATATAAAGAGAACTGCATTCAAAGGAATGTAAAGGGAAGGGCCCTTTGTTGTTTAATTCTTTAGAATCTTAATTGTTTTTTTAATCCTGAGAGATTAAACATAGCCTTGTTAAGAAAACAAAAATGAAACTGTAACCAAAATTTTAAAATAAAGTTTTTTTTAAAAAAGAGAGAGAACTGCATTCATTTGCGTGGATATTTTAATGCTTTTCTTTAATCAGTCTTATTACCCTATACTTATGCCTCCAGGGGAATTGCAAATATTCTTTGCCTGGAATGTTATTATCAGAGTACTTTACTTTGATGGAGAATATGTGTTAATTATTTATCCTGGGCTGTCATAAAATACCATCGATTGGGTAAATTAAACAACAGAAATTTATCTCTCACAGTTCTGGAGGCTAGAGGTCTAGATCATTGCAGTTGGCTACCTTCTGCCATGTCCTCACAGTATGGGGGTGGGGAGAGAGGTGGGGGGAGAAGGAGAGATTTCATCCTCTTTTTATAAGACTAAAGTCCTATTGCATTAGGGCCCCCACCCTTATTACCTCATTTAATCTTAATTACCTCCTAAAGATCCTATCTGCAGATAAACTCATATATTGGATATCAAGGCTTCAGCATGTGAATTTGGATGGGGGGGGAGACAAAATTTAGTCTATAGTAATGTGTTATAGTATTTTAAACTCATTGTCTTCCTTTAATCAAGCAAATTTTTCCAATGGCATTTGGATTTGGAATCGTGCAAACACAGAGATACTGATTCACTAACCTCAGGGTTGGACTATTAATTAGCAAGATATTCCAACCTGATATTTTTTTGCTTTCACATTTTTCTAAAAGATATATATATATACCTTATCAATACCGACTTGGTCTTTAAATTGGATGTTATTTGTTTTCTAATGCCAAAATCTGGAGTTACCTTGAGGAAAAGAAGCACTTTCTAGAGCATCACCTCTCCTTAAGGCAAGAAGAAGGAAAGGAAGGAGGTACAAATTGACAAGAAAAGTTATCAATTTTACTTTAAGGTCTCCCTTGTTAATGTCAGCATTTGCTCCCTTCCAACAATCAAACAGAATTACTGGTCTTGGGGATCCCCCAAGCATGAAAAGCCATAACAATGATGTGGACCAACTAAAGCTGGAGATACAAGAGTCGATTAAGATTAACTTCCTCATTTAGAAATTATTTTGGTGGGGTGGGAAAGGGCACATCAGTCCTGTCACCTCGGCACAGTCCCAGGCCCCACGCATGACTGATCTGATTATGTGGCCAGCCCTGCCTGTGCTTGTTTATATCAGCACAGGGGCAGAGTGGCATGGGGCAGAGACTGCAGCCTGCCCTGCCACCATGCTCCACCCTCTGGTTATTTTCCTCCAGAGAAAAGATTAAAATCATTGTCCCCTACTTCACTCCTTCTTTGAGATGACCTGCTCCTCCCTCTGACCAGCAGACCAGCAAGAAACATCTGCAGCTCAAAAGAAACACATCAACAGTTGCACTCTCAGACTAAGGGTCAGTAGACTTCCTGATGGAGAAGATCCTCTCCCCTTGCAGGGGATCTGGTCGTGCTTGCAGGCCACTGTTAGAAACTCCATGTTTCTTCCCTAGCCCTTGCCACTGCTTTCGGCCCAACTTGTGCAGAGCATCAGCAACACGTCCACTATTTCCCCCCAGTGGCTCCCTATTGTCCCCAGACATAGGAAGGGGCTGTGGCAGACACGCAGCCAGCCCTTGCCTGGGTTTCCCTTTGCAAAGCCCAAGAGAAAGAGGCAGAGGACAACAGCTGCAGTGCTGGCTTGTTCTTGACAAATGGGCCTGTCACTCTTCCTATTGATTAGCAATATTATGACATTTCCTTTCAAAAACGCAGATGTGGCAGAGCTAGTGACAAGACTGTGGCTCTGGGTGGAAAACAAGGTTTGCTACGGTGGGCTCTTCTCCCTCTACATCTGTTCAGCTTCAGGGGGATGAAGAAACTGAGATTCTGAGGGTGTTCAAAGATTCGAAGAAGTGGAAGTTCTCTCGCTCTTAGAAATATGCATTAATAAGCCACCACTGTAAACATGGGAAAGAGAGCGTGTGACAGATCTGTCCTGGACGCTGCAGGAAGCAAGGGGGAATTCCAGGAGATGAGCAAATGGGCCTCCCTGTCTTGGCAGAACCACTCTTCAAGGCTCCTGACTACATCAATCAAGCCACGGAGGGGGTCTGTCACTTCTGTCCCTTTGCTTGAAATGCATGAAGGGAACGAGCGAGTTGATGGTGCATCACGTTCTCTCATCCCAAAGTGTCTTTTATCTTCTTATCGTGGCCCTGTGGGGCTGACAGTGTATTAGGGAGGGATAGGCGCCCAATTCCACTTTTTCCTCTTGTACAAAGCGTTCAGATGATAACATGTGCCTACTTTAATTTGTGAAGCTCGTGTGGGGCACTTCCCCCCAACCTAGTCCCAACGTCTATTCCCACGTCAAGGGGGGGAAAAGTGTTCTAAATAGCAGTCCATTTAAGTAAAAAAAAAAAAGGAAAAGTGCATCTTGCAGTCCAACATATGGTACATTTTGAGGTAAATTACAGGTAATTCATGAACATTTCCAGCAGCGAGATTGCCTTCGTGGGACGCTTGTATATCCATTACCTTCTATTCTCATTTTTGTGGTTAAAGGCATCTCTCAGGCCTTGGAAGCAGAAAAGGCAACACTCGCTCTGCACTGTTTTGTCCTGCTAAGGAAAGTTATTACCCTGCGAACACACGGGACTGATCCAGCAACTTGATTTAGGCAAAGCTGATGGAAAGCAGGCTGCGAGGGGACATGTGTAGCACGGGTTTTACAATGGGAAAGACCTGGGGGTTGGCAAGTGCAACAGTTAAATAGGAAAATAAAATTTGAGCAAACTCAAAACAGTCAGGCCAACACTATTGGATGAAAGAGGAAAGAAAAGAGGAAGTCACTTGGGGGATGGGGAGAAGCAACAAAAGGAAGAAAAATACTGCCTGTTAGCCCCAGGGGTCGGTGATGTAAATTAAAATGAGCTAAATGGGATGTGACCAATTTGTAAGGCATTTGTTTCTCTCTCCGAGGGGGCCACCTTAGGCTACCCCCTCCACCCCACACTAGTCACTATAACAGTGTTGACCACCTCTCAATACTCAGAACCCCTCGCAGCTCCTGTTACGTCCCAAGTCCAGCAGGCTTGTTTGTAAATGCGCTCCTGCGACACTAATGTTCCTCTTCTTGGGATGAAACCTACATGTTGGATCCTGGGTCACTGGGGAAAATGAAGGGCAGGGGGAGCAGGGGAGAAAGCAAAAACAAAACAAGCTTTTCGGCATATTTGGCCCCTCTGCATTGTTTGAGCAGCCTTTGTGTCTGGACCGCCTGCAAGAATTACGCAACTTCCAACATCTCCCTCACATCAAAGAGCTTCTGGAAGAGCTCTCCAAGCTCTGAGGCTGAGCTGCCCTGTGCCTCCCCTACCCTCGTCCTAAATCAAGCTTTTATCTGCCTTCCCATCGGAACTGATGCTAAGTGTCCCTGACACACACATCCTCCAAATAATTTGAACTTGATCTGAGGCTTTCGGCCCTCTTGACTCAAAAAAATTGCCTATGATTTGCTTGGCAGTCATCCACCTCAGCATAGGCAATTGTGGGCAGACATGTTGATGTTCATGAAGGAGCAGTTGCCATGGCAACACAGAGTTCAAAGGAAGGGCCCTCTGCGGTATCAGAATAGGGGAGAGTGATAATGTAATGAAGGCTGTGTCTTCTCAGGGAGGGACAGGAGCTGGCCAAGTGATGGGGAGAAGGGGTTGGCAGCATGAGAAATTTGCTTTAGTTATGTCTTATGCATTTATTTGATATTTTAAGTACCTACTAACTTAAATGCGTGATAGAGATTTTGAAGACTATATCTGGCCTTGGCTCTATGGTAAATAGTTAAATGAGCTTATCCATGTTGCTCATTAGTTTCCTTATCTATAAAATGAAGAGGTTGGACTAATAAAATCCAACATCCTTTCCATTGCTAAAATGTTCTGATTCAATTACTATGAACAAGCTAGGGACTTTCTGGATCCGTTAATAGTATACTGATGTGGACCACATTCTATTTATCAAGACTTTACAATTACATGATGGAGAAATGGGTGGATATCTATGGACAAGGATTTGGAAACACATGGAACAACGTTTGCAAAGCACCTGGTTTGCTCTGAACACTGTTTAAGGTGCTGAGAGGGTGGGAAAGAAGACAAAGCCCCTATTCTCAGTGAGTGCACATTCTGTCAGGAGAGACAAACATTATACAAACACAATGGATCATTTAATGGTGGTTGTGGAAAGGGCCACCACGTTGAAGACAGACTGTCACTGCAAAATCCCTCTGTGGTCCAGGTGGGCTGGGGACTGTTAAGGAGGCTTCTCAGAATAAGTGGTGTTTGGGGAAAGATCTAAAGGATGAGCAGGAGTTAATTAGACAAAGGGAGGAAGGGGAAGGCTTTGCAGAGAGAGGGAAAATCACGTGGAGCTTGGAAGGAACTCAGATGAGCTGGCACTGGGCCTGGGGAGGTAGGCATGGCCCCATCAGGTCAGGAAGGCCATTTTCAGCTGTTCTGTTTTTAATCTAAGAGCAATGAGAGGTCACTGAGGGTTTATAAGTACGGTTGACTACTCAGACTTACATTTTTAAAAGGTCACTTTTGCTACATCACAGAGGATGATGGCAATTGAGGAGCTGGGGTTGGCACTTAGATTTCAGAAATGAGAACATCCTCAAGACAATTGTAAATGATTCAAAAATCAAATTTCTTTTACTTTTACTCTAGTTTACCTATTTTGGTAGTTGGAAGCAATTCAAAACATAATTTCACAACCTTTTCTTCTTTGCCTTGCCTGGGTGGACACATCCTGTAATGAATTTCCTGAGCCCCAATTGGTTGAGGCTGCCAAGGGAACATGTGTGACCAGTGGTGAATTACTATCGATCTATTATTCTTCCAGTGCACCTCCACGGGCCTGCAGACATTTCTTATTCCAAGAAGGGTGGGAGTTAGCGGAAAGTAGGTATGAAAGGTTCATTTTGAAATTTTGAAATGCTTCCCCTTAAAATTCAGAAACATCTACACTGACATTCATGGAATTGTACCCAATAATACATCTACTTTGAAATGAAACATATCTCAGCCTTAAAAATGCAAAACTTCTGCTTGGAAAGACTTATTTTCATACCTATACTTACTGGGCATTGGGGAGGGGGCATGTCAGCTTGCCCATTGCAGGCAGGAGGTCTAGGCAACCGGGGTTTCGAGATGAGAACAACTCCAGAGTCAGCAAGGTGATCAGTTTTGGATGCCTGGGGGACAGAAGGTAGACAGTGGACAGATAGCATAGAAGAGGCTTGTCACTTTTTTCTCAACTAAAGTGAATTGCATTTTTGCCATTTTCTATGGTGCATGCTAAATGTGTGATGTTCCGTACGTGGTTTAAACCTCGCAATGGCCTCGTGAGCAGGCACTGTTATTATCTCCATGTAACACAGGACGAAAGAGGAGTTTAGAGCGTTTACTTGACCTGCCCACAGTGATGAGCCATCATGCCATCGCACATGCCCTCTTTGCCCTGCTGTCCAACTGATCCCGAGGCAGGGAAATAATGGATAGAAACTCAAAGAAGGGACTCTCGTGCTTCAGATCATTCTCTCCCTTCAAGCTGGGGCACCCTTTCTCTCTGGTTCCTGCTTCCTTCTTTCCCGCTCCTAGGGGGAGGCTGTAGGGAAAGATTTATGAACAAAGAAAAGCTCTCTAACCCCCCTATAAACTTTATGGGCCATGTGGACATGTACAGATCAGATATAAACATGATGTCCAGGGCCAGAGTTCTGTAAATAGTGATATCACTGAGGAAAATCTCCAGGGGAATCTGGTTCCCAGGAGAGAACAGACGAGGGTCCTGAAAACAGCGTGTGAAGAACGATGAAAGCCGCTTTGAAGTGAGGCCCAGGGCCTGTGGTGTTTTCAGCAGCTTTTCCCCTGAAGCCCTTGGAATTTTAGCTGCAATAAAAAGATACCAAAAGAAAACAGCTGGTCTGGTCGGATTTGTGAAAGCAGAAGCCATGTGTGGCCGCGCAGAGAGCGGCACTATGGTGGGAACGCCGGTGTGGTGGGGAAGAGGACCTGGGGGTAGGGTTCGAAATTAGTGAGTTAGGCCCACCGAGGCTTCTCCGTACACATCAAATGCTATGTGGGGTATAGGCGCATCCACTAAATTCTCTCCTTGGGTCCACACCAGGCCTGTTGGGTAACGAGGGTAGTATTAGCACATCCATTTTATAGATGAGGAAGCTGGGGTGTTGACTTTGGCCGAGGGAAACCAGAGGGAAGTTAAACTGTTTGAGCAGTGTCATCTGGTGACAAAGATGGGGATCTAGAGACAAGTCAGGGATTCTGAGCCCAATTCTTCCCCTGCCTATGAGTTTTCTCATCTGTGTCCACAGTCAAGGTTGTGTGTCAAAGTAGGCTGCTGAGGGCCTGGCACCTGAAGAAACATTAGGGAGCATTCTCACACATTGATTCAGCACCAGTACTGGGGTCCACAACCCTTCAGTTAGAATCGTACTGCATAAAGTGTCATTAGAGTGGGCAGCAGCCAGCTCCCAAAACCCCACCCCTTGGCGTTCATACCCTTGTGTAGCCTCTCTCACATTGTACAAGGGTTGGTCTGTGTGTACAAGAGAATATGGCAAAAGGGATGGTGTATCATTTCTGAGACATAGAAGACTGTGGTCTCCATCTTGGGTTCTCTCTCTCTCGCTTTCTCTCTTTCCCTTCCTCACCCTCAATCACTCACTCTAAATACAGCCAGCCTGCACATTGGGAGGGCACCCAGGCAGCCTAGCAAGTTCCCTATGACGAGGAAATGAGTTCTGGAGTCCATGGCCTGTGAGAAGCTGAGGCCTTCCAATGACCACATGAAAAAGCTTGGGCATGGATCCTCCCCCAGTCAAACCTTCAGGTGATAGTGGCCTCAGCTGATAGCTTTTGTGACCTCATGAAAAACTGTGAACCAGGACCACCCGGCGGAGCTGCTCCTAAATTCCCAACCCACTGACACTGAGATCATAAACGTGTGTTGTTTTAACCTGCTGAGGTTGTGGGCAATATTTTACATACCAGCAGATGACTAATACGTTGGGTGTGCCACAGCATTTCTGCTCTGAGGCACTAAGGAGGAATGGCAAGGGAGGCGTGTTCTTTTAATTTCTAATAGTTTACTGCTGTTCATCTAAGAAAGATGCTTGACAAAAACCCTACACTGTAAGGAGCGCCACAAAAGAAATGCTTTTCACATAGAGATTATGACTTCACTGGTGGGACTAAGCAGGCATTCTACTAAGAGGCTGCACACAGCAGAGCTATGAAAGAACTATGATGGCAGACAACTTAGAGACCTGGGCTGACTCACAAGGATGAGGAGCAGGAGGAAGAGACTGGGAGGGGAGTGAGCAAAGGGAATAAGGAAAGAAAGAGCAGAATGTATGTGAAGAACAGGAAGGGCTTCAACATAACTCGAGCAAAGCAGAAAATAGCATGAGATGAAGCTGGTTTGCCAAGGGGACGTCAGCCTCAACCAACTGAGACAGCCAACAACGGCGACCCAGCTAAATCCACTGGTGCAAGGAAAGATCAATGGGGATTCACATAGTCCACATGTAGCTGTGATGTCCAATATTGCAGTCACTGGGCCACGTGGAGCTATTTACATTTACATTAATTAACATGAAATGTAAAAATCAGTCTCTCAGGTGCACTGAGCACATTTCAAGTGCGTAGATTGTGGCGTCTATGTGGACCGTGCAGATATAGAACATTTCTATCATTACAGAAAGCTCTATTGCACAGCTTTCACATATAGTACCACTAGAGAAGATCACAAGCATATATTGAAGTTTAAAAACAAGTCATGTAAGGATCTCTGCAAGCATCAACTTTGAGGAGGCCAATGCTGCCCAGGCATGAAAGCCTAGGTCACGCCTCTGAAATGTAATTGTAATGTGATTTTTCAGGTGCCTTCCTTACACTCTTAGGCACCTACCTTTCTTAAAGGTAAATAACTGCATAATAATAACTATAAAAATGTGCTGATAACCCTGGTTTTAAATATACTACTGAATCTTGTCAGAAAACTATTCATTGCATTTTTTTATCTGCTGAAATTCGGTTGCAATGCCATGGGGCAGCAGTGTCCAGAGGAACGCAATTGGAGAACATGCAGAGGCCATCACGGGCTGGAGGAGAGTGACATAACCAGCTTCACAATGTGTAGCTTTTGTGACAAAATGTCAAGCAGGATGTTCTCAGGCAATGAGTTTCATTAACAAGTAACCGTGTGCCGCAGAGTTCAGAGCTTCCTCAATATCTCATCTAAATATCTAACTCCGGGTGGGTCAAGTGTCTGTCCTCCTGACTGGACTGCCATACTGGTCAGGAAGTTTTCAGAGAAGTCTGTCTAAACATACATGAGGCAATGCAGAGCCGCGTAAATGCTCTGGAGTTGATATCCCACCTGCCTCCAGAGTTGAATAATTCTAATCAATTATTGAGGACCATTTATGGTTCATGGTCCAAACAGACATGTTACATATATAATTATATATGGTTTAATATAATGTACTATACTAAAAGCTCTGTGAGGGAGATATTATAGTCCCCTTTTTAAATAAAGAAAATGAGTTCTAATTTGCTCCTGGAAGGGATCAGACTAAGGATTCACACTTGGGAATGTACTTCTGATATACCACCTGACTCATCCATTCAATGAAATGTCTGCTTGTGGTTAGAACAGAGAGAAAGGCAAAGGGTCTTTTGCATCATTTTCTTTTTTGGTCCGTGATTTGTTTCTGTGCACTTAATATTTATCTAAAAATAATTTGCTGCAAGTTTATTGGCTTTGTCCCAATGCCCACTTTTTACCTCTGATAACAAATTGTTAGCAGCACCCTACGCACTCACACTGGCATATTTTATCCAAATAATTTCACTGAATGGATAATGCTAACCTGAGCTATTGGAGATAATTTGGGAATGGCCCGTCGCCATGTTGGAAAACCGGCCAAGTCCATTTCCAACTCGGGGCTGTCACAGCAGACTCTAGACCTGGAGGCCACCTTTCTCAGACTCCCCATGTAACTTTGCATCCTTTGCTGATCCATCCAGCTGCCGGCTGGTTGCAATTCGCCTTAGGCAGTCTGCTGCAATTTTCCATGTCCCAATCTTATCCTCCATTACAAAAAAAAAAGATGGGAAATATAATGGGCTGAAAGAATTCCGATCGCAGATGTCAGACATCAAATTACACAGGTAGTAATCACATAGATTAGGAAACATAATGAATACAATATTCAAGCTGCACACAGACAATGAATTTTTCAGGATGATACAAGCTTCTTGTTAATAAAATGAAATAACAATTTTCTTCTTATTAAAGCTAAAGCAATCTCTATTTTCTAAAGGGACACATGTCATCCAGACCTCTGGGCTGAAATGATTTGAAACTCAATACACACAGGACCAAATAGGCATTCTGGCTAACTCTTCCGTTTCAGATTGCGGGGCTGTTATTGTTCATTATCGAGTGGTTTGGAAGTTTCACCTGATGTTTCTGAGCCCTGTTCAGAAACAAATGCATTGCTCACATCGTGTTGGACACACAAAAGTGCAGAGGTGGGAATCAGGAGCCCCAGGTTTCAGTTCCAACTTCCCCTGTTTGATGTGGTGGCCTTGGCTATGTAGAGTGATGAGCCAGGATGCAGGGGTGGGGGGAGCACTCTGCCCCGGGGGTAAGAAATAAGGGGGTGCATTGTCTGTAGAGAATTTCAAACAATAAGAAAACTGACTAAAGTCAGCCTGCTTTTTATTATCACGCTCAACAACATCAGTGATAAAATACTACTCTTCCCCCTCGGATCTTTTGTTGGTCTAAGTTTTAAGCAGTTGACATAAACAAACAAACAAATAAAATTATGCATTTACATGCTTCAAATGAGCACACTTTATCACTTATCTTTGATAAACATCGTCTTCTACACGGAGGTCAATTTTGAAAGCTCCCAGTCACAGAGCTGGGCTGCAATACATGTGCACTCAACTACTTGCCACGTGCATTTGATCCCAGAATAAATTTGCAATGACTTAGAATCCTTCAGGTTTGCTTTGAGCTCAGTTCGTGCCTTCAGCCCACGTAATACAGACTCCGAAACAGTAGATTTGGAATAAACAACAATAGCAAACAATTATAAAGACAAAAAACCAGAACTCGAGGTACTTCAGTTCTGCCATTTTAAGTGACTACTTGGCACGTTAATTTGTCAGAATTTACAAGAGTAAAACGGTATGCATTGTGAGGTGTGAAATTTTTGTCTGGTACATGTAGATTTTAGTTCATTCATGAAGTATTTAACTGAATTTGAATCATATTTTTGATGGAAATTTACCCTTTTAAAATGCGTGATTATTTTACAAGTAAAGAAAAACCAACAAAATAAAATGATTACTGAATATACATGTTTATTACTAAAAAAATGTTGTATAGAGAAAGGAGGTATTAAAAGTGATGCACTGGGTGTGTCCAATAGGCCAGGTATGCACTAGGGATATGAACCCATCTGTCCAGGATCCTGTTTTTAGACTAGAAGCAACGCTTCCCAAAAAGGGGGACCCAGCGGGTCACCAGTTCCCTAGTTCCTTCAGTCCTTTCATGAAATTCGGGGTGCAACAGCTGTGAGACATTCTTCTCTCCCTGAATGCTCTTGGGGGTTCAAAAATGTGCATTAGTCTAGCAAAGCTCTGAGAAATCCTGCCCGCATAAAACAAAACAAAACATCTTTAGCCTGGTTTGTTAACCCAATGATCGCTGGACCTTTTCAGTTTCGTTTGGGAGTAGGGGTTGGTGAAGGACAGTGGGAAACGTGGTCAATGGATGTTCAGGAGAGGGAGATACCTATTTTCATGCCACGGAACTGCAGGACTCGTTCTGGCTTGGACCAGTGGCTCTCCAACTCGGCTGCACATTGGAATCCCCCAGGGGAGCTCTTTGAAACCTCCCTCCCAAGCTGTACCCAGTCCAATTAAATCAGAATCTCTGGGGATAGATCTAGGAGCAGTGCTTTGAAAATTCCCAGATGGTTCTGGTGTGTAGCTAAGTCTGAGAACCTGTGGGCTTGATCATCTTATGTCTCTTTCGGGTCCTAAGTAGTAAAGGCCCTAGGACTCTTCGATCCCCTCCATATCCCATTCCTGCTCACGGCCTGGAGGTACAAAGCTGGAGGAAGGGACCATGTGACCTTTCAGCTTTAGTCAGGCATGGGATCAGGCCAGGACTCCTGCCTCCCAGCCCACCTCCGTGACCTGAACTGGCAAGGCTGTCTGGAGCCTGTCAGAAAGAGGATGCCATTAATAATAATAAAAAACAAATGGTTCCTTTAGCTCAAAACCCCCCAGAAGTTGAAAAATGGGATAGTTGTGCACTAAGATGGTACCCAGATGCCTTGAATTGTAAGAAAAGCAGGCAGAGAGACGAACTGCAGCTGGTGTCTCCATTTCTAGGCTGATTTGCCTATTAACCTCCTGGAATTCTGAGCCGCGGTTCGTTTAGCTCGCTCCTCTCCACAGCCCCACACAGGCCCTGCCTCTGGGACACGGTGTGCGAGGCTTTTCATTAGAAAGTTAGCATTCGCCACAGAGTTCAGAGCTCCCTCCATATCTCACCAAAAAGGGAAAAACAGCTCAGCTACACTGAAGCAAATGTCGCAGTAAAACAAACGCTAACATTTCCTCTTTTTTCCCCGTGTCTATGAGTTTATTTTATTTTGCTTAATCCCTTCACCTTTTTCACCCAGCCCCCCTACCCCCTCTCCCCTCTGACAGCTGTCAGTCTGTTCTCTGTATCTGAGTCTGTTTCTCTTTTGTTTGTTAGTTTATTTTGTTCATTAGACTCCACAAATGAGTGAGATCACGTGGCATTTCTCTTTCTCCGGCTGGCTTATTTCACTTAGCGCTAACATTTTCTTGAAAGCCACTGTAATTACTGTAATTACAGCCCCACCATCCCACCCCTTACTCCCAGGTCTTGCTTTTGTTCAAGGACTTGCTCCCACTCTCCTTGCTCCATAAACCCCTCAGGGCCATTGTTTATTTCACAGTCTTGTGGGTGTAACTGCCACCCTTGGGGGGTGGCCCGTGAGCCTTCTCAGCAGGCAAAATCAGGTTCAGCGTTCTCACCTGCCCAGTGGATCCCACTTCACAAACTGTTCCCAAGCTGAGCTCCTGTCCTCCGGCCACCAGACTGAGGAAGTAGAGACCTGAATTGGGAGGCCAGAGAGCTGTCCCCTAGGCTCCTGCATCACCCCATTCCATGCTGAGGGTCGTGTTCCTGGGAGAGGTCATGCCAACAGGCAGCATGCGGTCAGAGGACTGCCGCCACCCTGAGCAGGCCGCTGTGAGCCGAGGCAAAAATACTTAGGAATATCTCCCAAAGTGTTTTCTGCAGAATATGAGCAGTTATACATGAAAGGGCTTCTGTGATGTTGAGGAACACGGAGTTAAACCAAATTAAGCAGGATTGTTCTTACAGGATTTCTCAGAACAACTGAGCATGGGGAACACTCACTAAGGAGTTAGAATCTCTATGTGCTTCGGTTTCCTTATTTGTGAAATGGGAAGGAAAGAGTACCTCTCAGGATCAGTATAATTATCATCTAAATGGGATGAATGCATGTAAATCACTTAGAACACATTAGGCACCGATATGATCCCTAATCTGAGTTCAGATTCTGGTTGCCTGTCAGCTGTGCCATGCTGAACCCATTGCTTGGCACTTGGAGTCTCAGCTTCCTTACAGGTAAAGTAGATACACTGTTAGTTTCAAACTCAAAGTTTTTAAGGATGGCATTGACACAGTGCACTTACAATAAACTGCTCAGCAAACTTTTGGCACAAAGTAAGTGCTCAAAATCTGTTAGCAAAAACTGGCTGGAAAGCAGTGCCATGTTCAGCAAAGAAAAGCTTGTCCATCTTTTCAATGAATTTAAGCTTAATAGATGGGGTCTCATTGATTCTGGGGAAAGGGAACACAACCTACATTCTAAAACTTGACCAGGAGCTGGCCTCTATTTTCATATAGCAAGTCTAACATCGACAACTATAACACCATCAGGGGGTTGGCAGATTTGTGCTGCATTTAGTCTGGTAAAAGAATAAAATAAATGCAGTGTCATTACCAAATCTGAAAGAAAGACCTTACTTCTGAACTACAAAAGGATTAATCGGGAATGGTCGAAGCTGAGGTAACTGAGATTAAAATTGCAAAAGGTCTCTGAAGATTTACCATCAGTCTCATCAGTGGTTTTTGTTTTGTTTTCTTTTTAGATGTAAACATTTGGGTGACTTTTAGAAAAAGGGATCAGGGACTTGTTTCAGCTGCTTTGAGGTACAACTCATTGGTATACAGAAAAGCATGCATAATTAACGTAAGCAAATCTGTGTGACTGCACCTGTGGACACGCTGCGGCTGCCATCACCGCAGCCCAGGCACCAAACACGCTCGGGAGCAGGACGTTCAAAAGCTGTCACAGGCTGAGGCACAACAAGCACTCACAGACACCCCGCACATCTGCTTTCATTTCCTGTCTCACTCTCCTCACCCCAAAATAAAGAAGTCAGTAAGTTCTGATGACGAGGAAAGTGCACAGGGGCTCACGGACTGCTGTTTCTACCATCATATATCTGGGCGCCATTCTCCCTACTTAAACCAACCCAAATCTCAAAATAGCGCTGCCAAAGCTGCCTGGAAAAGGACAATTACATGTGAAGCCATTTAAAAATTCTAATATTCAGCCATTTTAAATAAAACACAACTACATATAGCCAGATTTTTACTACATTAAAATTTAAGCAATGATTTGGTAACATTTTCCTAAGTTCTTAAAAAAAAAAGTTCTTTAAAAAAAAAAAAAGAAGAGGAAAGAAACCTATGTCCTATTGGAGCCATGCAAACCCAGTGTTTGAGATAGGACTGCTTCGTATTTATTTTGAAAAACTTGCCGTCTGGTAACATTTTTCTGTTCTATTTTTAATGGCTATAAAGTTTCTATCACATCCAGTAATTATCTTCAGTCTGAAAAGGAGAAAGGAAATTCCATAATAAGAACTACATGAGACATCGAGTGTACAGGTGCCAGAGAATATTGTTTTGTTCAGTAGAGATGCAATTGTAAAAATTCGGCTCTTTATAATGCATGTTCTCGAGTTTATTTATAGACACCATGACACCCACTCTTAAACTCCTTATTTAATCACTAAGAGGAACATTATTTTGAAAGAGAATTAGAGTGGTGAAAACATATTCTTAAATGGCATATTCTCTAGAGCAATCTCATTTTTTTCTTCCTATTATCAGCCACAACTACACAGAAAAAAAAAATCAGAAGGCAATTTAAGCCACAACAAACAAAAGCGTTTTAAATTTCTCCAGGGGAAGCTGCACTGCATCATGGAAGAAACTGGAAGGGATATCAAAGAGAATTTATTGCCTGATGACCACCCCTAGTTATTTAGTGAAAGCTATAAGAGAAAACTAGAGCGGTAGTGAAGGGATCCGATGGAAACTTTCTTTAAATGCACACAAGGAAGAGAAAGCTTGAGATTCTGCTAACTTTATGTTTTGGGACCATGGCTAGTTTTGGTAACACCTAGTGAATTCACTGTTGCATTTTTAAATAAGTCACAGTAAGCAATTACACCAGGTTATTATGGTCACTTTGGAAGGACAAAATAATGAATTCACTAATTGTGAATTCCATTCAGCACGGCCAAGAGTGTCGACCACCTCCAAGGTTCACAACGGAATCATCAGTAATCACCTCTTTGCACTTACGGAAAATGTGCGTTCACTGGAGGACCGGGTAGGAAAGTAAATAGTGCTTTGCTGTCTACTAGGGAAAAAATTAGAATAAAAAATACTATATTTTACTGCCATCAAAGTCCTTCATTATCAAACAAGGATCTCCCTCAACAGAGTTAACCATCTATATTTTTTGCTCACATCTCAATGTCCTAAGTTTATGTTCTCCATGGGAGGTAGGTTTACAACAGTTTGTTCCAGAAAGGACATTGTAATAAATGGTTTTACTGCAGAATATTAATAGTGGAAAAGTTTCACGTACTCACCAATAAATAAAAGGAATTTTTCAGAGTACCTAGTCACTTGTAATGAACTGGGAATGAATGAGGTGGAGGGAGGACGTAGAAGAGGAGGGGTGTTTGTCCACATTCCTCGAGGACCCACTTTGGGTTTCTCTGCTTAGTTGACAAAGCAAGTGAGGTGGCCACGTCCCCGTGTTTGATTTCTTTCCTGATAGAGAGAGTGAGTACAAAATCGCCCACCAAGCCCGACCCCACTTCCACCCAAAGCCTGGCGGCTGCTGAGTTTGATTTAAACGAGATCCACTGCAGAGCCCCAGCCCAGGAAGTCACAGAGGCCAATGGCCCTGTGACATGTTAATGCCCTGGGTTTTCTTCTGCTGACCCACGACATGGGTAAATAAAGACAACCTTCACCAAGAAATATAAACCGCTCCCAGGGCACCAGGGGATGCTGGCAAAGAGCGCAAACATCCCGCTAGCTGCCGTCATCGTGAACGTGAGGAGGGAGCGACAGCTAAGAGCATAGATGAGGAATTCGGGAAACCTGACGGCTGGTATGGTTATCTGGGGAGAACCCTACACAAAATCTCTTTGTTATCCAATTCAGACGAGTGGCTTTCTCAGCTTTGTTTCTCATTACACATTTAGAAAAGGATTATCCCAAGTTTTGCCTATTTGGTTGTTTTTGTTTTCTGGCTTAACATATAACACATTCCCTAATAAAAATCACACCACATTAAACAGGCTGGAGTGAGTATGCTGCAGTTTGTGTGGCTTTGCTGGGGTTATTTTAAGTGTCTGTTCCCTGAATTCCCTTGGAATTTATGCTGTTAACTCCCATGAATACGAACAGACCTCCCAGGACTGCAGTCACACACGCTGTATATTTATTAGGGGGCAACTCAACTTCTAGACACTGCACAGAGGGCTGTATTTTGTCCCCAAACACTTGAGTTTCTGAACACGCTTGTTTGAAAATGTCTCTTAAAATATATGGTTTAGCTGGGCAGACTAAAAATTTGGGGTAATCAGAGAGAACATTTAGAAAACATTATTTGGGGAGGGGAATAAAGGATTAACGCTACTTCCAAGGGAATAAATAATGCAATTCCCCTTCTCCACGGCAGCGGGTATGTTGGCTTCAGTATTGCTAATAAAACAAAGGAGAGACACGGACCCTGGGAGTGGGAGGGGGTGTGATACAAAACTATCAAGTATTTAACCATTTGGCCCGGAAACCTGTGTGAGAACTAAAATCAGGTCCTTTGACGAATACAACAAATACTGAAATATCCACTGCAAACCCTTTTCAGGGGGAAAAGATAAGGTTAAAATCAAGAGGAAAAAAATCTCTTGGCAAAGTTTGTGGCTGTATATATGAAGAGAAAGCTTTCATTTTGTCTAGAAAAGTTTTTGTCTCATTTTTAAGAATGTTGTATTTAGGCTGAGGGAGTTATCTTCCCTCTTTCATTTATAATGTATTTGTGTAGTGCTGTTTCTTATGTTCCAATATTGTGATTTTGTTCTGTATGGAACTCCATTTCTAATAAGAGAAAATTCACCCCAAACATTCTGTTTTAAAATTGTAACAGTTGCTTCAATGCAGTTCTGAACAATGAGCTGAATATTGTTGAAAACAAAGATTTAATTTTTTTTTGTTTCTAATTTTTATTATTTAACAAAATCCAGTCTTGAAAAATTATGGACGTGATAAAATCATAGATTAGAAAATGGGTGCATGTTAAGATTTCCTGAACTTTGAATTTCATCCAAACCCACCTAAAACCACTAGAAAAGGGCATGGAATTACTGGTGCAGTAGCGCCACCATCTGGACATTGTCAGAATGGCAGCCATAAGTTCCTTTCCCTTACAAAGGTGAGCTCTTTCCAACCACACACGTTTATCTTTGGAAATGAACTTGTTCAGTTTGCGAAAGCGTCCTAGGAGTACTCCGTGTGACGTTTAATGCTATTCCTGCACTGTTGCTTCTACAGAGAAAATAAAAACTCATTTCACATGGGAGGTGATGCTTTTCTACACACCTGGGAGCGAATGACCTGACATGAAGTACAGAGAGGATGGCACAAAGGGAAGCTAGGCTCCAAACTTTTAGACTTCAGTTTAGACACAGATACAGTTAGTGCTCAGGTGTGGGCTCTGGGACATTAAAGTTCCTCACCTGTAAAATGAGGGCAACGATTGTGTCCACTTCCCAGGAAAATTGGAGGGTACCGTGGGATATGTCTGTGAAGTGCCTAGCACAGTGCCTGGCACATAGCAACCAATACTGGGAGGTATAGTTAAAACTGAGAGTTACCTAACTTCCTTTCCAACATCTGACTTCACATCCATCATCTCGTCACGGCCCCTAAGACGTCATCAGGTCCAGCTCCTGTCCCAGAAAGAAAGCTGCCACACTTTTTCTTAAAGTCATGAGAAAAAGAAGAGTCTACCAGCCTCTTAGTGGGGCAGTCCGCTCCCACCATCTGGCCTCAGACTCCCTGACCAGCCTCAGTGACCTCCACCCCCAACCATGGGGTCTACTTCCAGCCCCCTAAGAGGCCCCCTGCCTCTGGTCTCTGCATATTTCCTCATCTCATGCCCTGTGTGCACATGCCCCTCTTTGCTTATTTAGCAACCCCTCCCTCCCCCTTCGGGGAGGCTTAGATTCCACCTTTCCTGTGAGTTTACCTCCATCTCCCTTCCCCACCACCTGTCCGACACCTGGGAAGTGTTAGGATTGGCCTATTCCTTTCCCCCACCCCTGTTTATAACTTGCCTTCACAAGCTGTAAAACTCCTGACAGGCCAGGCAGGCACAAGATGCTAAACATCATTACATCCAGAAAAGCAGCTGGATATTTGTTTTGATGATATTAATCTCCATGATGAAAATACATTCCCATACCCACAGCTTCACAACCCACAGGATCTGCCAAAAACTTGAGCCAACTGGTCATGGAAATAAAGCCGAAATCCCTGACCTAAACTAAGAGAACAACTGTTCGCAACTCAGCACACATGAGAGCTTAGCTCCTGGGCCACACTGAAGGGAGAAGAGGAGATTAGAGCTGTTTTATTATGGAGATAATAAGATGCCAGTGGCAGCCAAGGCCCATGTAGAACCCCTTTTCCTCAAGCGGCCTCCGTGTAAGGGCCTATTGGCACATCCTCACTTACCATCTCAGCATTTCTCTGTCATGGTGGAAGAGGCACCTGGAGGCAGGTGGGGACACGCCAGCTCAGGGGAAGCCCGGGCTATGGAGGGGTGGCCCTGAGTTGGAATTCTTCTACCGCTTACAATTGTGTGACCCAGGTGAACGGTTTAATCTCATTTCCCTCTCCTGTCAGGTGTTCACAATAATCCCACACAGGGTTGCGTGAGAAGGGACGGTTTGTGAGGTGCCTTAGCACACACGCACAGCCAAACATGTGTCCTCCTGCCACGGAGTCTTTGGCCATCATTTCAGAAGTCCCTAGTTCTGTCTGTTTGTTTGTTTTTAATCTGAAGGTTTAAACTCAACTTCAACCTAGAATCACCAGCAGAGGTCACCCAAGGACAGACTGAATTCTTGCTGACCCCAAGCCTGACTTCTACATTGAGGACTGCGTCGTGCGAGTTACAATAGCAGAATGTTCATTTTATGGTAGCACTTCGCTTTAATGTTATTATTCTATCCTGGCCATTAAGAGCTACACTGCAACAATTTGATTAACGTTGTCTTTACAGCTAGAGAAGTGGAAGCCCACCGTGTGTGGAAGAGGAGCGGGACAATGGCATCGTGTTTTCAGTGACATAGAGTCTCAGACGATGACCAGGATGAGGCAGAAAGAGACCCAGGCCTGCACCTGCATGAGCAGTGAAGGGGGAGCTGATGGGAGAGAAGTCTCAGAGAGATGCAGGGGTAAGTTTAAAGGCGCTGGGCGGTCTGCTAATACTAGGAAAGGAAAAACGGGGGCCCCAGCGCTCACAAAGTGCCCCCCACCCAGCTGCAATATACACAATAAATATGTGTGAACAGATTAGGGCCACTTAAAATGAAATAGACACATTACAAACACCACACTTTTGCGATTTAGATGACCTAGTGACACATACAAGACGTACCTCATGTGGTGCTTCACAGGGTAAAAATGCTGTCATGTCCACCGTTATCTCACCTTCAAAGAGATCCCAGGAGTGCGCGAGATCACAAACCCTTCTTGAGGACAGCTGCCGCGTTTCATAGTGTTTTGAATCTGCCCCAGATCATTGGGCATAAGCGGCACTCCGTTAAATATTTGTTGAATGAATGATCAAAACAGATAAAACCATACCATCAATTACTTATTCACACACAATTTTATTGTTTGTGTAATAAATTTATTATACAAATTTGTTGGTTCATTTGGCCAATGTTCTAAGTTGCAACAGTAGCCCAATGGCTGGAGGTGTAGGCCCCCAGCAAAATCAATGAAATCCAGCATGGGGTCTGGGTGTCACCTACCTTCCTCTGTGAGGTCTCCTGAAACTAAAAATAGTGTGATGGCTAGAAGGCGGAAGGTTCTACACCAGACATCAGGGCTCCTGCAGAATTTAGCCCTGGCCACCTCGTCTGGAGGGCCCTCTTTGTTTAGGAGTGGGGTGAGCAGGAGATGCCCCATCCACAGCCAAACTCAACAGAATAAACAGAGCCAACCAGCCACATTGAAGGTGTGGGAACCAGATACACACAACACTAAACTGAATGGCTATGGAGATGCCTGGGAAAAATTAAGCAAGCAAAAATCACTAGGGTTAAAGCAAAGTTTTAAAGCGGAATCTCAAAGTCACACGTAAAATATACGTAGGTGTCCCTGCTAGAGTACCGGAATGGACAGAGAGCTGAGGACTAAATTGCCCACAGGGTAGCCCAGCAAAGTTTCTTGAGGAATAAACACAGAGACTATTGTTAGATGGATGGCAATTTAAATATCATCATCGGGAGCTTCAGATTTAACACAGAAAACCAGAGAATTATGGCTCATAGATAGCAAGATTTTGTTCATCTTTGTTTAGTCAGGGTTTAATCCATATTCGTTTGAATTGAATTGGACCATCGGACAATTCTAATGGTCACAAATGTCTTCCTTTAGATTTTTTCAAAATTTGGCTCCTTTCAGCTGTTACCCATCAGGGATTACTCAGAACAGCTCTCATCTTTTCTCACTGGCAGCCCTTCAAACGTTCACACCGGTCCTTGCCTTATTCTGGTCCCTCACAGAATGAGCACCTTCCTTTCTTCAGTGTCTCCACATCAGGCTGTGTGGCTGGCCAATAGTCCCTCTGAACAGATGTCCCACAAGAATGTCCAAAACTTGGTTCCATGAAGCCAAGCCTCACCTTGTGAGCGTTTCACAGCCACCACGTTTATCACTTCTCGGCAGCAGAGTTCTCCCGTCTCTGTGGCCTCCCTGTGATAGATCTCAATTTGTAGCCCGTTTCCTTTATGGAATGTCAAGTGCGCCAACCACAGAATCCATCTCACCGCATTCTCATAAGGAAGTGTGTGCTGCCACCATTTCTCAGGGGTAAGCGGGGGTGGAATAGAGAAGAAAGTGGAAAACAATCGAAACATAAATGTGGAAAATAATTGACCTGGCTGACACTGATAGCCAATGGCCAAGGAATTACTAACATACAGTCCTCTCAACTTCTTTCCCAAGGGGAGTTTAGTTTCTCCTTAAATGACACCACACTACCTGTGGACATTGGTCATTGGAGGTTAGAGGAACAGAGCCAGCAGGTTTCCTTAAACCCTAAGAGGCCTTGGCCTTCCTCTCTGTGAAGGATCTCTCCACTCACCCAGCAACAATCTAGCGCCTGCCTCCCAGCTGGGTCAGAGAGACAACAACCAGGCAGGGGGATCTGGCCACCAGGTGTTTGTTTTATTTGCCAGTTCCCTTGCAGCGGCAGCCAGGATGTGAGCTATGCCCTTGATGGGCATAAATGGATACGGTACATGCTATCTTTCATTAGAGAAGAAGGAGGCAGCTTGTGCCTTGGAAAGCAGGTTTGGGAGAGGGGGGTCCGATGGGTGAGAGTAAGAACTATGTGCAATGAGAAGGGCCTGAAGCCAGGCCAGACAGAGGTCGGAACCTGGCAGGGTTACCCCAGTGCCAATGATCTGATTCCAGCCTGCTCTGTATATTTTACATCAAGTGTAGGGGGTTGGGAAATGCTTGAGTCAAGAACCCCAGCAGCCCGCACACCATCATTTTCTTTGCCTATCTCTGTCTGTCTCACAAACACAACACACACCCCATACACAATGCACACAATGACACCTTCCCTCTAGGAGGCAAATTTGGCTTTCAATCTCATGGCAGCCTCCCACCCTAGAGGAACAGCATCACCTGGGAAGGGCAGGTTCCTGATGCCACCATGGGGCCTGGGTGACTGGCCTCTGTGCTCCTGGGTACTGAGCGACTGGCCTGCCCCCAGGTCCACCCGCCGCCTTTCCTGGGTAATGGAGCACGGGCTGCAATGTGGCGATTTTCTCGCAGGGGAGCAGAAAAAGCAGAGCAGGGCTCTCAGCTGTAACTTACCCCACAACCAACAGCCTCCACCCTGCCCCTGGCCCAGCCACTTCCCCGGTCCCTCTCTGATCTCTCTCAGGACAGCTTGGTCCCAAAGGTGTCTCTGTCCAGAATGAGAGACAATTTTTGGCAGAACTTCCAAGGTATAAGCAAACACCTAATTCAGTCTGTCAGATCACAAACAGGTGACTGCACTCCATAATCTGCCCGTGGGGATGGGGAGGCAGGTGCTGGCCAGATTTCTGGTAAAATGTTGCTTTGATTGGAACTAGGGTGCTTTTCCTTCAGTTCCCTGGGCCTCAAGGAGGCTGGCGAGCACTGCAGGACTTCTTATTTTGGACAAATCTGACATGTCAGCATTTACAGAGGAGCTTCAAGCTGGGAACCACAGTATGTCTACGACGTTCCCTAAACACAGCTGAATTGTCTGTCAGGAGAGGTCCATTCACGCTGCTGGGAAATGAGCCCCCTTTCCTTTTTGTTCCAAATGTGGGGAAGCTGGGAGGCCTGGGAGTCTATCCATTCTCCCACCACAAGGAAGAAGTGGTCTTGGAGATCTGCGGGCCAGGTGCCTGCCTCCAAGTCACTGGGGACCAAGTCACCAGCAGCTTCTCCTGACTGGAGGCTATAGGAAGAAGCCAGGGCTTTGCAGAAGGCTCCTGCCCTGCCCCGGGTGGGGTTGAGGGAGCCTGTCAGCCATCTGTGAGGTAATGGGTGTGCCTCAGCTCGGCTTCTCCAAGAGGCAGCCCCAGCATGGGCCTCAGAAACCAGAGCAGCAAGGCCCACCTGGACACCCTGGCTCGGGGCCTGTCCTCCACTGTTAGACTGTGCGTGTGCCCACCTCTGTTACACAGATGTGAAAGCAAGATACAGTGGCTCCCCATACTCCCCAGGCCTGGGGAAACCTGGCACTCAGGTGCTTCTCCATCCCCTGGCCCCTCAGGTCCAGGCAAGTGGGAGGGGTGCTGCCCCCGGGGTAGGGTGGTGCACAGACAACAACAGAGATGGAAGCCCTGGTTCTGCTAACTGGGAAAGTGTTGCCAAAACGGGCTTCAAGTCAGTTTACAAAAATGGAGAAGAAAAAAACATCTATTAGGTTGCAGTCTCTTTTTGGGGAATGTGTTTCCAAAGGGAATTTACATGCCATGGAAACAAACCCCTGAAGCCTAGTTTCAGCTTATTAGTGCTAAATTGGCCACAGCAAATGAGCACTGTGATCGTCGGTGACCTGAGGTTTTATAAGCGCAGAGGGACTGTTTGCAGAGATTTCACATGCGCCCCACGGAGCAGCTGAGGGGAGAAACTGCACCCCGCTAGTCCATTTCCAGAGCCCAGAATAGCAGTGAAGCCACCCCAGTGTGTCTCTCCAGGCAGGGATCTCTCCAGGTCTGAACTTTCCTTGAGGTCTTTGCACTACAGCTTGGCTTTATTATTGAAAAGGCAAGAACAGGGCAGGAAAGGCTCAGCTAACCCGTTGTACTTGGCAAAGGAGCCTTCATCTCAAGCTGTCTCACATGGGTTTGAAGAGCTCTGAGAACAGGCAGGGATGATGGAGTGAGCAGAAAAATATCCTCTTGCCAACAAGTGCACAGCTCTGGTGGGGAACTAGATCCAAATCTACCTTCTTTTTATTATTATTTTCTGTCTTTGTCTCTCACCAGGCCTTCTCCTCGAAGCTAGGGGCAGGGCAGACTGATGGCAACAATGAACTGCTATGGGGTATGGATTTTAGTTTTTTCATTCTTTCTCCTGAAAAACCTATTTCTTCAGCCCTGTAAAACAACATCACCGTGCTCTCTGAGCACGTTGACCAGGCATGGCTTCCTTTGCCAGCTCATCTTCCCACACGTGCACACACACACAGCGCTGAGAGTTTGTGGTGGCTGCATTCTTGGCCATGGGCTCTTTCTCTCGCCTCCTCTGAGCCGCTCTGTGGCATCTCACAATATAATATGACTCTGTTAGTGACTTTCAATTCTGTCTTTTCTCCAAACTGCAAGATTTAATTAATTTGTTAATTAACTAATTCAGTAAACATTTAAGAACACCTACTATATACCAAGTATTCTGTTAACTACTGGGAATATAAATAAATAAATAAATAAATAAATAAATAAATAAATAAATAAAGGCCCTGCCTTGCCCTCTTAAACTCCACTTGGGGCATCTGAAGGAATAGAAAGTAGAGAGAAGTAGAAAGCACTCAATCCACTGGTGTGATTCAGTGGATTGAGAGCCAGCTTGTGAATGGAAAGGTTATCTGTTCAATTCCCAGTCAGGGCACATGCCTGGGTTGCGGGCCAGGTCCCCAGTTAGGGGCATGTGAGAAGCAATCAGTTGATTGATGTTTCTCTCCCTCTTTTCCTCCCTCCCCTCCTCTCTCTCTAAAAATAAATAAAACTTTAAAAAAATTTTTTAAAGAAAGTAGAGGGGAGCATGTCATCCATCACAGGGGTTTAATGAGATGACTTTTAGCTGGGTCCCCAAGAAAAAATGGAAGACTTCCATTGAGAAGAAGGGGCTATGGTGGAAACACCAAAACAAAGAAACAGCACGCACAGGTCGTAGAAGAGGAACTCGTTTTTAAGGGACCAGGAGCAGCTCCTCGTACCCTCCTTACCGGGCCCCAAACCCGCTGGATGGCTGTGTCAAGGTCTCAAGAGAAACCACGAAACGTCATTCTCATTACGGTGAACATCTCGTTTTTGAAGAAAAGGTTCAGACTGGAGAGCAGTGTCCACTCATGGGAAGGATGTGGGCTTGAACCTGGCGGAGTACCAAGGAGATCATGGCAATGATCTCATGGTCATTTGTCAGGTTAGATGCAGCACAGATGAGCAAAATGGAGAACTTGGAGCCATGAATTAGGTGGACATCCTGCTCTCAGGAGTTATTAGCACTCTCCTAGAATCCCCTGGCCCAGGCATGAGGCCCTCAATAAGAAGGGCAGTAAAACAAGGGGAGAACCCACTCATGGGAGTGCTCAATAGGTGATTACACACTTGAAAAATAGCCCCTGTGGAGAAATATTAACAAAACTGGGATTGTACAGCTTGGGGAAGGTGGGAGAACCAGACATGGCCATAATATATAAAAGGTTTTACTATGTAAAAGCTGGTGGATCGTCTTCATATTTTGTTTTCACTGGGGACAGAAAGAAAGTGGTTTACTTGTAGCCAAAAAGGTTTTGATTGGCTATAAGGAAGAGATCTCCACACAAGGAGGTCTTTTAAAAATATAGCCCATGCTTGGGTCTCTGACATAATTCAGGGGTGGATTTGCCTGAAGCATGTTTGAAACAGACCAAGTGACCCCCCATCCCCCCACAGTAGAGGTTCTATTCCCAAGTTGAAGAGGTCAAATTGTCCATGAAAAATCCAGAACTGGCCATTTCAGCCTGTGGTAGACACTTCACATTCTTTTGCCAGAAATGTTTTTTTCATCTAAATCCTGTTTGCTCTATACATGCTCACACTCTCTTCCCTAATTCTCAGCCAGTTAAAGAGAAGGCGGGGTTGCAAAATGGACACTGCTTCCTCCTAGCTGCCCACTCTACGTCAGACCCAGTCAGCTGAAGAGTTTGAATTTTCATTTGCCGCCTGGCTGGTATCATCAATGACTTCTCCCCCTTAGTTCCTAAGAAAAGCTCTGTTCATTTGTGCAAACCCTTATTGCCATGAGAGACAGAATTCTTGTGCAAACTGTACTCTATAAACTTGTTCAATAAATAAAATTCAAACATTACCATGCCTTTTGGAAGGAGGTTTAAGGAAGTCCAGAAGCTGACAGAGAAGAGAGAGGGCAAGAAATAAATGATTTGCCCAGGAAGTCCCTAAGAGTCCATTGCTGCATGGAAGAACGAATCTCTCCCTGGGATGTAGGGAGCTTTGCAGCTTTAACTGGAGGTGCCAACAATAAGTACCTGGGCTGCAAATGATGAGGGGCTGTTCATGTACCTTTCCCTTCATAGAACCACATCCCTCCCTTTCATTCTCTGCCACCTTTCACAGTTCCCCTGGGGGTGCCCTCCAACAGCCTGTGTATTGGCAGAGGGAGAGCGGCTTGCCTCCGTCAACCAGAAGGCAGCCTTGACCATGATCATCCCGCATGTTCAGTGAGTCTGAACTGGGACCCTTGCCTGAGCCACGATTGTCAGGGTGCCAAGCACTGCAGGAAACACCAGACTCCAAGCCCCATGCTGTAGGACCCACCAAATAGACCTGCCACCTTAACTATCCATCAAGCTGCAAAGCTGTCCGATGCTCTGTTGCTCTTTGCGGGAAAGCTATGATGCCTCAGATGTTTCCTTGTCACCAGCCTGAATAAAGCTACTAATTTGTATCTAACTTATTTTTCAAAACTCCTCCAGGCCCTCCGACTTTGATGTCAAACTATGTTAACAATGGCGGGCTTGGAAAGTCCCTATAGGATTTGTAAGAAATTAATGTTAGCTTCCTCACAACAGAAAGCTAGGGATTTGTGAAACACACCATATGCTTGTCACTTTGCCAATGAATCAAGATGTTTTTGCGGCCTTCTGAGTCTAAATAATTAATGGTAATGTCTAAAGATTACCCCAAGGTTCAGAGAGCAAGGATAGGGCCTTTGCAGTGTCCAAAGTTACCCAACCTCAGCTCAGTCCAATATTTCATGTGATAAATGGTCAGCCTTCATGACCACCACCCCCACACATACCCAACTTATCACCATTGTTCATTCTCCTTTCCTTTCCCCTTCCTCTTCTTCTGTGAGGAGGCTCTCCAAGTTGCTTCAACTAAATGCTGCTACCTCTTCCCAACCCTTAAAGGATATACTTCTCCCCAGGTGTCTCCAGCTTGCCTTAGTGGGTAAGAGTGTATTTCAATTTATCCATTAACATTAGCACTGTTCTTATCAAGAGATTAATTTCCTCTTAATACCGTCTCACTAACCAGTTAATCCAAACCAACAAATCAAGTTAAATAAATCAATAACCCCACTAATTTTGATGACTGTAGAGATTATAGGTTCTTCTAAAACTTTTTGAAAGAATACTGAGTCCTTGCTCTAAAATAAAAGGATACCTCCTGTATTATTTTAAATATTTCATCTTAATATTTAAGTGCCAGCTTTCATCATGCTACTCAGAACAAGGTAAAGTTTAAAACTTAAGAATTGTTTATTTCATGAATTTTCCATCTAGTATTTTCAGACTGATGTTGCCCATGGGCAACATCATGCAGAAAGCAAGTCTGAGAATAAAGGAAGACAACTGTATATCACTGTTATTGTATTAGTGTAAGTGGGGAAAGTGGCTTGTAGAAGATAAAAATTGAAAAGTGATTTGTTACTTTTTTTTCAAAAAAGGGTGAATGTGGTCCACTTAAATATCTGAAAATAGTTATTCCAAAGTTCATTTTCATTTTGAAACTATTTTCTTGATTTAAAAAATCTTCCACTTTTCATAATTAACTAGAAAAAATATTAATTTTAAATATTAGAAAAACATCAAAAATACTATGAATTACATTCTCTATATTTTATGAAGTTAAGTGCCTGAGGAAATATATATAATTTAAGTGACTCAGTATATCAACTTATAGGGCATCATCCATTGGACACTTTGCATAGAGGATATAAGGACTAAGAAGACGTCTTTCTGCCTTGAAGAGTCTATAATCTGGTTAGAGAAACAAACACATATACAGAGCTCTTAAGCAGAAAATAAGTGCTTTAACTGAAGCCTCAAGATCCAAGGGAGAACGAGGTTTTGGGGGTGTGTGGGAGAGTAGTAGCAGTGGTGATGATGGTGATGAAAAAAAACTGGTCTTGGAGGATTAAGATTTTGACAAGAAGAGAACTGAGCTCTCTGTTGAAACCAGATAAATATTATTGAGGTACTTGGACTGAAAGCAAGATTATTTCTCCTGGGAATCCTACTTGTAATTCTGCTTGATCACTTTTATGTCACTAAATTACCTAAATACTAGTGGCATAATATTGTTGAAGCTTCCCCTAGGACTATAAAACAGTCCTCAGCAGACATGTGAAATGATTCTTTTGCTCACAAGCTCATTCCCAAATGAGAAGAGCTTCATATTATTCTTAAAGGAATGCAACTCATTCACTGAGAGCAGGTTCCATGCTGCTGGGGTTAATGAGAAGAAAACATGCTCATGGGATTCCATCGTAAGCAGGCTTTTTGGATCCTGGGAGTCCAGTCTCTAGACTTGTTTTCTCCAAGGTGGGTCTATAATTCCACCACCTATATGTTTAAAATGCAGAAATTGAGCCTTAATTCATACCCACTGAATCAGACCTTCTGCAACTGAGGCCAGGAATCTGTACGTGTGTGTGTGTGTGTGTGTGTGTGTTTAAATACCCCCAGATTATTTTTTGTGTATGTAGAAGGTAGCAACCCTTTACTCCAGAAAGAAGTTGATCTGTAGTGGTAGAGAGGCAGCTGTTTCATATTATCTAATCTGACTCTTCTGCTCATGTCATTCTCCCCAGATTTCCTTGGAAAGGTAACGTAAAGGATACTTGGCCCCTCTCAGGGAGTACAGTTGCCAAAGAATCCAGGAGTCTGGACCAGCTCTAAGAACTTTAGGGACCAGAGAAGGAGTCTCCTGACACATGGTTGAACTTGTATTTCACTTTGGTTTTTCCCTTTTTGCTCCATGTTAGTGATTTAAGCGGTAGAAGAAAAAAAATATGTATGGCTAGTGACACCAGACAGGTAAGTGTATTTGCTTTCCAAATGGGAATAAAATATAAACAAGTCCTAACCCATGGTCTTATTTTCCTTTTCACCCGTGTGAACTTTTGTGTACGATAGGAACCTTTCTAGGTGTTTCTAGCTGTCTTCCTGGTGATCTCCCTTCATTGTGATCCTGGTAATTATCTTTGCCACTCTTCCGTGTATCCCCTTTTTCTTAGGCTGTGTGTCTTTCTCTTTCTTGGTTTTCTCCTTCAATATGGTAGAACATATCATCCAGTAGTTTCTTCGGAAAGGATGCATGTGAAGTAAACTCCATGAGCTCTTCTAAAATGAAAAAGATAACTTGTCCAAGATGGATATCCTGCAAACTGACCTCCCGGAAAGTGTTGACTTGCTTCAAAGCTCAATTTAAACAAGGTATGCCTGGTGCTTCAGGCAATCAATTCCGATCATCAACAACATTTGGACCCCAGTTCTCCAACCATTCCAGGGCAAGGGCTGGTGCTTTGCTAACCACAAATGCTTGTGATAAAGGTCCATTACCATTTGCTTCTTCATACAGCTGCAATCCCAAGGTTTGGATCCTAGCCCCCATGATTACTTCAGGGGGACGGGCCAATGCTATCTCCAAATAAAAATAGTGTCTTGGCAGAAAAGGCCTGGAGATTAAGTTCTGCAAAGTAAGATTATTATTCTACCTCAGCCTCTGATTACACAGAGGATATATCAAAGTTTCCCTAATTATGAAATTTAAAAGTCCCAAAACCTAAGTATCTGAGTACCTTCTCCAGAGTCTGACATCTAGCTCTGTCAGATTGTGCTTGTCTCTGGAGTGTGGTGGGCAGTGGGAGGACTTCACACCTGCTACTGATGCTGTTACCACAAATTTTCCCCATGAATATTGTTCTGGCATCTCTAGTGTGTGAGCTTTCTAGACATTTGCCATAGTTTGTACAGTGTCTTGAATGTATAAAAAGTTTCTATTCTTCTGCCCTGCCCCAACTGTATTATCTCTACTACTCACACCACTCCTATTACTATCTAACTGATAGTTTGTCTGGGTATAAAATTCTGGGTTGAAATAATTTTACTTTTATATTAAATAAACACATTAATACATTGTTTACTCAGTTCTGCTGTTCAAGAGTTCTGACTTCTTGTCTTTTGTATGTATACTTCAGCATGGGTATATTTTTTAGTCTATTAAAAAATATATTAAAGGGCGTCATTGTTAGTCACTTTCTACCTGGAAATTCATGTACTTTGGGTCTAGAAAATTTTCCTTGAATTATTTTTCTGATGACATCCTCTGTGTTATCCAGATCTCCCTTTTATTCAAATGTTGGATCTCCTGGACTAACCATCACTTTTTCCCTCCTCTATATTTCATTTCTTTGTCCTCTCTTTAAACTTTCTCAAGATGTTCTCAATTTTGTCTTCAAATTCTTCTTGTAAATTTTTCATGTCTGCCCTCACAATTTTAATTTCCAAGAGCTTCATTTTGTCTTCTAAATGTTACTTTTATATAGTCCACAGCCCACTGTTTCATGAAATACCTTCTTAGTCCTCTGGGTATATTGAGTTTGTTGTTGTTGTTGTCATTGCTTCCCCCCCCTTTTTTTCCTCCCTGCATCATTGTCTCTATTCTTTTTTTAAATTTTGATTTCTCTCTTTCATGTTAGAAATTATCCCCAAATGTCTGTTGATCCTTATCAGAACAATTATGTTTAAGGGTGTATCCATAAAGGCCTAATTGGAAGCTTTACGTGGAGAGGTTAACTCTTTACATGGAGAGCCATGTAACTGGTTTATCATGTAACAGGGGTTGTAATAAAAAACAAAGAAAAATAATCTCCCCCAGAAATGTACATATAAAAATAATTCTCCATTTAAGTTTAGGGTTTCAGAGATTAACCTGAAGAGAGATTACTCTGTAGTTAATGAAGTATGGTGCTCATTGCTATTTTGACACCTTAAAACTAGTTAATAAACAAATACTTTCCTAGACTTTGCTCAAACACCTTAAATGAGGGGAGCCCACTATCAGCCAAGTCAGTCAATTTTATCTTGAAACAGCTCTATTTTCTAATTCCTATCTTTTTGTCTTATTTATACTTACTGGAGATATTAAAATTCAGTGAAAAGATGTTTTTAATTTGAAGATTTTTAACATGATATTGATCCTACATCAGTAATTCAAACTTTTGGGGCCAGTGCTATAAAACCAATACTTCTGTTTCCCTGAAAATATCTGTAAAAATATTAGAAAATAATGTAGGCCCCACCCAGCCTTTCAAGGAGAAATTTGGATTACTGGGTGCTTAGATTTGTGTTCTGTTTGAAATGTAGAGATACAAACTGGAGTAGTCAGAGAGTATAGATTTATACTGGGAAGAGCTGACCACTGAGAGTGGGTGGCAGGTCAGTGCTGGATCTGGTTAAGCTGGGGCCAGAGAAGAGCCTGCATCATGTTGGGAGTTTTGAGAGAGAGAGCGTTATCCTGAGGGTCAGACCCTTATCTTCAATTCTCCAGTAACGCCAGGAAGCTCTTTAGCTTTTGACATTTTATAATAGCTTAATACATGGCTTTCCTCCCTATCTACCCATCACAAACAGGGTTAAAGAGATCAAGCCTGTTCTTTCACAGTGACTCCACACCAGTCCTGGAGTACTGTCCTTATCCAACAGGGTGGCCAAGGAGCTTGATAAATCTTTCGCAGGCAACAGAAGCCATTTGTTTCTCCTACAAGCAGCCTAAGAGGAGCTAACAGCAAACATACACCAACACACAGGGGTATGTTGCTTTGGCAGAGGCAGAAAATCCCCAAGTTTCAAAAAACCTTCTTTAAGCCACCATCTTGTTCTCTTAAAAGCCGGTCCCTTCACAGCTCACCCTCAGAGTGGAATCAAGACTCCTTTAAGCTTTCTATCTCACACTTTTCCCCTGAGCTTTCATATCACAAAGGTGGATGAACTTCCAGTCTATAACCTGGCTCCACCCCAGCACCTGGCTCTCTTGCCTTTGAGGGAGGATCAGCCAAGAATGAACTCAGCTGGAGACAATGTGCAGAGAGGGTGGGAGCCAGAAAGCCAGGGGTGGAACAAACCCTCCCTCCCGAGGTGATGGGCTCCCCAGCTGTCCCAGGCCTCAGAACCCTGCAGTGCCAGTCAGGAGGCTGGCTCTGCTCTGTCTCCTCCTCTACACCCTGGCAAGGGGTCTTTTTGTTGTTATTCTCCCTCCTTCTCTCCTGATTCCAGGCCCAGTGTTTGCTTGTCTTGCAGCCAAAGATAAACTCCAGGCATTCAGAACGCTACCCTTTAGGTATCCAAATACAGCACACTGCCTAAGGGAAAGGAATAATTTGTCTTAGGAACTGCATTTCCATTTGCTTTTTCCTTCTTAGCTCACTTTGACTATGCAACAGTGCACATGGGTTCATAGAAAATCAGGGTTGAAAAGTATCATAAAATGCATTGAGACGAACCCTATTTAATCCTGGAACCCCCATATCCACACCATTCCAGGTCTTTCTTGCCTCCAATGACACCAAATTTACTGTCTCCTGAAGGAGCACCCATATTTGCCATCAGCGCTATTGAAACCCTCTTCTTCCACTGCATTCACCAAAGACAAGGCATTTGAAAAGAAAAAAGTCAAATCTGTGGGTGTGTATACTGTGGACAGGAACTCAGTCTCCACTCCTGATGTTTGTGTTCAGATGAGGAATCATATAGCTTGGGCAGCCTTTCTTTGATTTTCTGATATATTTAAAAAATTAGAAAAACATTGGAATTTGCCTCTTTATAGGACTGGACGGAAAACCAAATGCTAAAGGGCGCTGTTGTGCTTTAGAATTGTGTTCATTTTGGGAGAATCAGCAGACAGCAGGAGACAAGAGGGTCAATCGTTGCCTTTAGGAAAGGTCAGTCGATCTAGCAAACACCATAGTCCACGCTGGCTCAGTAAGGAGCCTTGTGTGTTCAGTAGCTTATTAAATGCAAAACATGTACACTCTTTACTGAATAATAAATCGAAGCAAACAACCCCTGAAGCTGACTGGGAAAGAGACAGCAGGGACAGTGAATATGGGGCACGGTCTAAAGACAAAGCATGGTGCAATGCCAGAAGTGGCTATTGGCTGTGCAAACCTGGGGCTCCTCACAAAGGTGACCTCCCGACAAGTCGAGCAAAGAGGGCTCAGTGGGGGCACAGTGGAGGTGTACTTGGAAGTCAAACCACACTTGCAAGAGAAGGAAAAGCGTGGTGTGTTATTGTCTGTGAATAACTGAATCTCTACTACACTGAAAATGAATGCAGAACAGAGACGGTCTCTGCTGCCCAGGCAGTCAGCATGCCAATTAGAACTCCAGAGGCAGGGCCGCCCCAGGAGGAGCCACGTAGCTTTATGAATGTTCCCCTGTCTCTGGGCAGACACCTGTGGGCCCCAGTGAGGCCATAATGGATGGTGGCTGAGCTCCACGCCCTCCTCAGCACAGGAGGTGATGCCCACGAGCCAAAGGCCAGAAGCACATGGGGGATTGGAGGGCTGACATTTTCCTTCTGTTCTAAAACCGTATTTCAGCAAACAGCTGGGTACCGAGAAAATGAGCAGGTGATTTCACATTTACGAAGCTGCAACCTGACCCCCTAGGCAGAGCCTCTGAGAACAGACGTGGGAGGCTGACAGAGATAGGTAGATGTGGGCATGTGAACCCAAAACGCTGGCTCTGATTACATATGGACCCTTGAACCAGCTGCTGGAAAAGGCTGCCATGGTGCCAGGAAACTGTCCCTTTCTCAGCGTGGAGAAGCCAGGTATGGATCACCATTTGTTGAAGATTTCTGCTGAATACGTTAATTCTAGGATTGAGAATGTACAGAGTGTCCTCAAATAACTTCATTTTGTTCAACGCCCTTACGTTATGACAGTGAAAAAAAAAACAATTAATTCCAAGCCCAGGCCATTGCCTGTGTGGGGTCTGCACATTCCCCCCATGTCCATGTGGGTTTTCTCCAGGTCCCCCAGTTCCCCCTACTTCCCAGAGACATGCATGTGAGGTGAACTGGTGCATCTAAATCACCCCAGTCTGTGTGAGTGTGGGTGTGGGTGTGACAGGCCCTTCGAAGGAAGGGCTCCAGTCACTTGTGACCCTGAACTGGAATAAGCAAGTTGGGAAAGAATTACTTTATCTTTAATCATCTTTCTTAAATGTATGTATAGTTCACATCTATTTCCACATGAAATTCTAGAAGTATTTTGGGACTTTATTTAGAAGTTTGATGCTGTTTTGGGTGACCAGAAAGAGGCCGTAGGAACTGAACTACTATTTATACCAATCAGCCTGTGGTAAAATTGGCTTCCTTACCAGGTGCTATTTCACTTGACGTCACAGCTTCCAAGAACCTGTTGATGACAGGAAGTGAGGGTTTACTGTATTTTAAATGTTCTGCTGTCAATATTTCTGTTCTGGGTGTACTTCACTTCTATGAATTTCTAGAATTTTCCTTGAGATTCTGTTGCCATTATTGAAAACAAATTTGCTTCCACTGAGGGCAGTGTCTCCAACCCCTACCGTTCCCTTCCCGTGGCAGTGAGAACAAGGATGGGAAGCATCAAAGGGAGATGTGCAAAAATTCTCACACGGAGAAAGCAACATCAAATTCATTTTTGTAGCAATCCCAGCACTTGCAAAAGAGTGTGGAACGTTAAATTAGCTAAGTGGCTTAAGTACTATTGCTCATAGGTATTTGCTGCCCCTTCCCAAGAGGATTGTATTTTCTTACCCAACTGACATTAAACTTGCCATATGACTTGCTTTCCAAAATGAAGTGAAGCAGAAACGCCATGTGTCATAACTTCCATGTAGAAGTCTAACGGCTGGTACATGACCTGTGGCTTTCTCTTTTCTCTCTTCCAGGAGATTATTCCAAACAGAGGCTACTCTTTCATGGTGGGTCCCTGAATGAAGAGGACAGGAAGCACAGCTGGAACTAATTGCAATGGACGTAAGCATGAAGGAGGAACTTTTGATGCTATAAGCCACTAAGATGTTTTGTTACAGTAGCATAGCCTGGCCTATACTAATTAATACAAAGTACGCTTAAAGGATATACATCAACTTTGTTTTTGAAAGATAATATCTGTACATTAATTTAAAAAGATTAATAGGAATCATACAAAATAATGATTATTTCCTGGTTTAGGCATTATTTTTTTCTACTTTTTGCTTTTCTATTGTATAATTTCTAAATCTTCTACAGTTAACAAATATGCCATTTACTATTAAGGAAAGCGTAAATGTTGTATTCTTTAATAGGCAAGGTATCAATCCATGGCTAGACCAGAAATTCTATTGTGAGTCTCACCACTCACCATTAAGTATGGGACTTTGGGCAACAAGTGTAGCATCTTGAAATGTATCCCTAGGATACATTTGGGGTTAAATGAATCATTAACCCCAGCTGGTCTCCTGTACCCCTTCCTCCTTGCTTCCCCTCAACCCACAGTCTCACACTTATTCCTCTAGTGTCCTGAAGTCCCTATCTGCAGTGTGGTGGGATGCAAAACTGATACTCAGCCAGGAAGAACTTCGACCCTTCTCTGGAGCTCTGGGAGCACGTCCCTCTCCTGTCTCTCTCTTGTGGCCATTAGAGACAAGGGAGTTCTTTTCTACAGCCTATTCCATCACCATCAAAGGCACAAATTCCTAGCTCTGAGTATGGGGATAAAAGAAATGCCTCCTTTCTACAGATTTACCAGGAAATGAACAGTATATCCCAGAATTAAAACACTGAGGAACCTCCCAGTTGAAAACACCCAAAATAAGCCACAATCTTCTAACAAGGGTAGGTATTAGGCCTTCTAACTTATCCTGATTCCATTTTTAAATCCATAGAAATTGTGCTAGTTATGTCATTAAATTCCTTCATGACTCAAGCTAAGAAGCAATAAAAAACCTCAGTAACTTATCCCAATAAAGGTTTACTTCTCACTTATATCACAGGCTGATGTGAGTGGAGAGGCCATCCTGGGTGGCTCTCCTTAAAGCAATGACCCAAACTCTAGGCTCCTTCTATCGTGAGATACTAACTTTTTCAACAATGGCACCGCGGTTGCCGGAAGAGAGGAAAAGAGGGAGTGATCACACAGGGCCTTGCACCTGACACCTGGGAATGATGCGCATTGTTTCCACCCACACTCCATTGTCCAGGTACCAATTAGATGCACCAATGAAACTGAAAAGGAAAATGGGAAATGGAATCTTCTCTGTGCTCAGGAAAATAAATAAATACGATTGGTAAGCATATGGCAAGTGCCTGCCTCGGTTTTACCTTCTAGTCACCAAACATCTATTTCATTTTTCCTCCAACACATAGAACTCTCTCGCTTCTCTGAAGAAGGACAGTTCAAAGTTCTAACCCTCGTGGAGTTCCCAGCCTGAGTTGGAACTCTCTGGGAGATGTGTGGACATCTCCATCAGGTTCACGGGAGACTCCTCTGGATCTGATAACTCATGAACTAAAGAGTAAAGCTGCCTGCCCCCCGCCCTCCACCACATACACTCCAACAACCAGACACTCATTAAGGTCAGCCTCAATAAACACTCCCTCTTGGGAGAGGGAAAAGGAAAGTCCAGTGTCAGTCCCTGAAATGTAAGAATGCTGAAGTCCCACGGAGCACATGCTCTGAAGGATCCCCAAACCTGGGGTGGAGAAAGTCCCTCTACTAGGCCTGTTCTGTCCTCTGGAACAGTGTCCAGTCCTCTGCACATTGTTTTCCAGGACTCTGGCTCTGTCCACAGAGGCTCCTCTTGGTTTATCATTCTCTTTGGCCACCTCACATGAGGATGGTCTCATGGGAATTAAACATTTGAAGCTGCCTCCTTCCATATTTAGTTATCAATTTCCTTGCCATTCACTTACAATCCCCCTATGCCATGCTCCTTGAAGAAATAAACTTCTGAAACTACCAGGCTTCAATCTAGGAAACAGAAACTGCTCTGGACATTCTGAGCAGGCAGAAGTTTAATGCAGGGCATGAGTGAGATTATTGGAAAAGTCAAGTGAGCAGAGCTGAGGAAGGCCACTTTCAGGAAATCTGGAGACACTGGAAGATTGGGAAGCCAACACCAATGGTCTCAGCTTCTGCAGCACAAAGGTGCATCTCAGGAAGACCCGTAGTGCAGTCAGAAGTCACTGACACTTATCTCAGCTGCCTATGGCACAGAAGTGGCTTTTTCTTAGGAAGATATCCTAAACTAAGCCACCAGCAAAACCTATCTGCTCTTGCTTATAAGAGAATAATACCTTCTCCCTTTGTTCTGCCTTCCAAATCCCCTGTGGGCAAATCTAACCAAGACTCTCCTGGCATGGGAACCTGGGAAATGCAATTTTCACATTTTACCACTCTGCAGTTCAGAGAAGGCTCCTGAGAAATGGTGACGCTGATATTCAAAACCAAAAGTAATATTCTGCATACTGCAAATCATAGACATCATTAAAAGTCACAGCCACTTTGACCATCTTCCTTTTCCTGACCCATCTTGGCCTGCTCTGTGTATTTTCTCTAATTTATCAAGAGTGAATATGAGCACAAAACAAGTCATTTGAGGACAATATCATGAAAAAAAAATAAAGATTCCCTTAGGGTCTAAAACTTTGTGACTCTGACCCACAAACTTCAAATAAATTGGACCTTTGATAAACATTATTGCTGAGTGGGAAAATGATGTGATGGGGAGTGAACACTGTCAGGGCCAGTTGGGAGGGAGTTTGCTACTCATATTCCACCTGAAGGAAAGTATATGCCTTCTCAGGTTAACATCCAAAATTTATAAAGAACTTACAAAACTCAACACCAAAAACCAGCTCAATTAAAAAAAGGGCAGAGGCATGAACAGTCACTTCTCCACAAAGGACATACAGATGGCCAAAAGACATATGAAAAGATGCTCGATATCACTAATCATTAAAGAAATGCATATTAAAACCACAATGAGATATCATCTCACACCTGTCAGAATGGCTACCATCAATAAATCAACAAACAACAAGTGCTGGAGAGGATGTGGAGAAAGGGGAACCCTTTTGCACTATTGGTGGGAATGCAGACTCGTGCAGCCACTGTGGAAAGCAGTATGGAGTTACCTCCAAAACTGAAAAATGGATATGCCTTTTGACCCAGCAATCCCACTTCTGGGAATATATCCAAAAGAACTCAAAACACTAATTTGCAAGAACATAAGCATCCCTTTGTTCATTGCAGCATTATTTACAACCACCAAGATATGGAAGCAGCCTAAGTGTCCATCAGTAGATGAGTGGATAAAACAACTATGAGACATTTACACAATGGAATTCTACTCAGCTATAAAAAAGAAGAAAATTTTACCCTTTGCAACAGCATGGATGGACCTGGAGAACTTTACGCTAAGTGAAATAAGTCAGTTAGAGAAGGACAAATACCATATGATCTCACTCATATGTGGAATCTAACGAACAAACTGAACTAAAAAGCAAAACAGAGACAGACTCATAGATGGAGAGCAGATGGCAGCTAGTGGGAGGAGAGGGGCAGTTAGGGGATGGAAGGATGGAGCAAAAAGGAAAAAGGACTCATGGATATGGACAACAGTGAGGTGATTGCTGGGGGGAGGAAGGTATAAGGGGACTAAATGACAATGGAAAAAATATAATAAAGATTATATTTTTAAAAAGGAAAGAAAGTATATGCCTTCTCTAGACAGTTTTCTTTCTCAGGGAAACAAAGGGATTAAACTAGACATGTGGTTCCCAGACCTTCTTATAGGTGTGGAGCCATTCTCCTAATAAAGTCTCACAAGGAATTCTAATGGCTAAACTAGATAATGAAGGAGCCACTGGTCTGTAGTAGGGCAGAGACCTGGAGCCCAGGATTCCATGTGGTAACTCCAGACAACCCCTTGGACTCCTAGACACGACTATCTGTAAAACACTCCATCTACTTCCAAAACCATATGACGCAATCACTCTCTAAGTCTTGACTGTTGGGGGTAATGCCAGATTCTCATTTTAAACAAAAAAAACATTCAGCAAGCTCAAAGGCTAATTTGTGGGCATAGTCAACATAAAAGCGGCAGAGAAAGCCTGTTAAAGTAGGCAGGTTCAACACTTTGTAAGCATTGGATTTGTGACCCAAAATTCAGACTCCAAATGCTACGTGGCTTTCTAAGAGACTTGCTGTGTCATTATTCAAGCTCTGCTAGCTGGAGCAATGCCACACAAGAATGCCCAGGAGCACAGTAAAGGACCAATGAACAGGTGCTGCTTAGGGGACAGCAATTAGACTCAACCAGAGCCTGCCGATGTTGTCATACAGAAACATAAAACCAGTATTATTTCCACGGTGGGGAGAGACAGAATTCCAGAGTGCTCACCAGACCTTCTCAGTGCTATTAAGTGGGAGACCAGCTATGGTTAGGATCCATTTGGAGTAATTTAAAAGTTTGTAAATGCAAGAAAGTAGAAGGAAAAGAAATGTATGATTACTAGAGCTTTCTTGATTTTGCCCATTTTCCAACTGAGCTTCTGTGTCTTCCTCATTATATGAAGACCTTGTAATTTAAGCCACTACAAAGGCCAGATCATGAAATCTGCCACAGAGAACTCAAGTACAAGTAGTCCACTGAAGCAACATCAGGGAGCCCAATGAATATCTACAATTATATTACTATCTTAGTCTGTTCGGGCTGCTATATCAAAAATACCATAGACGAGATAGCTGATAAACAACAGAAATTTATATCTCACAGTTCAGGAGGCTGGAAAGTCCAAGATCAAGAAACTGGAAGATTTGGCATCTGGTGAGAGCCCACTTTCTGGTTCATCAATACCCATCTTTTCTCTGTGTCCCCACATGACAGAAATAAGAAAATGCTCTGGGTTCCCTTTCATAACGGCACTGACCCTATTCATGAGGGCTCTACCCGCATGAGGTAAGCACCTCCCAAAGGTCCCACCTCCAAATATCAACACATTAGGGATTAGGTTTCAACACAGGAATTTTTGGGGGGGACACAAAATTCAAACTCAGTCTATGCTTCCTCATGGGACTCTGAGTACTCCTGTTTAATTTAGCTTTACACAAAGTTGATTGGTTGATTTTTAATTGATCCAGAAGAGCTATTAACACATTGTAGAGTAGACAATGGTGTACATTAGAACACAGGGAAAAGGTGATCTGGCCCAAACACCTCCCTTTAGATGTGAGGTTATTGAGACCCAGAGATATTGTCAAACCAGAGACAGAAAACCCATGCTCCAAGTCTTCACTGCTATTCCTCGTCTTCCACAATCTCCTTGTAGCTCGATATGACTCTCCTCAGAATCTGCTCCTTTCCTTTGTTACTTTTCCATTGTATTAGTTTCTGGATGTGTGTGCAAAAAAGACCACCCTCTTGAGAAATGTTGGCTCTTTCATCACTAAGTGGACAAGGATGCATTCATTCCACAGAGCTAGGAACAGGCACTAACATGAGACGGGGTGCTGTAAGGGCAATCTGATCCCACGACAGGACACCTGGTTCCACCCAGGAGCTGGGTTCTGATGGCTCACTCCTTCACTGTCTATTCTCCATAGGTTTCCTGAGTGGCAGCTGTGCCAGAAACTGTGCCAGGTGCTGTAGATACACAGATGAGTGAGGCACAATCCCTGCTTTCAAGTTGCTTACATTCTACTGTGACCAGCATGCCTGCAACAAACGACATAACTGAGTAATGAAGTTCATTTCCACCCGAGACACAGGAAGTCAGGGAAGGGTGTTTCAGGCAACAGTCACATATTGACTTTGTTTCCTAAGCACTTGGAGATCTTGTCTCAAAAGCTAAAAGTGTCTCAAGTTTCCACTATTTGAATTAATCACAGCAGCAGCACAGATAATACAAAACAGAGAATAAGGAAAAAAAACAGTTTTCTGCTTTGGCACGCATCATGAATATCCACCCCATACTCCCAGTTCCCCCACACCCCCGCCCCAACAGCAGCTTGCTTTGCTAATTGTGTTTTCTTAAAGCCAGTGCTAACATTGGATCAGATCCCTGGAGCACACACCAGCTGGATAGTAAGAGGAAGCGAGTTCAGCATTAAAAATTGACCGCAGGTAATTTAGAGGGCAGACAAGCTACAGGCAGATAAACCGAGTACTATGTCATTATTTATAACCGGTGAGGAATTGTCCCTGCCCACCCTGCAGTGCCATCTCCCGTGTCTGCTGAGGTTGTAGTCTTGTTACAAGTCTTAATAGACCCTTTAGAATATATCCATAGCAGTATAAACAAGATCATGTGAAATTTAGAGGACATTAATGAGACCCATGTCCATTTAGACAGCCTGGAATGCAGTTGTTAAGATTATTTTCAAGTGAATAAAACCTGAAATTTGCTTTTCACTTTGCAAATCATCTCACCAGCAACTGCCCACTGTAAGCGCTCTCCAAAGCCCATAAAGCAATGGGCCTTTAAAGGATGCTTCATGAAATAACTGAATTAAATTAAACTGCTGTTTACTTTTGCCGTAGAAACTCTGACAAATAAAATGGAAGATGCTGTTGCCATTTTCATCGACTAAAACAAATCTTTCCCGGGGAGAAAAAGAGGCAAAAGAAACGAAAATGTCAGTTGCTGACACTGTCATTCCCTGCAACTCAGTAAATAAACATAACATCTATTAGTTGCCATGGAAACGTTCTGCCTGATTCTGAGCATCAAAGCTCAACAATAAAGAAACCCTGATATTTGCGGCTGGGCACAAACAACTCTCTTGGCATTTCTCATGAGCTCACTAGCACAGAGCTAACATTTTCCCTGTTTGTTTCCTTTCTCAGCCATGAATGCATTTGCTTTGGAAAAAGAGACATGTATCTTAGAAACCTATCAATAATATTTGAATACAGCTACGTCGCCGATCTTGGCTTTCCCTGCTCCTCCCCCCACCTCTCTCTTAACCTTTTCCTGAGAAGAATTTAAATGGCATATTTAGTCACTACATGGTGTGCTTCCTGTACTCGATGCTGCATAAAAGGGATTGATTTAAACCATTTACAGTAACTGTGTTGGGGGAGGGCCCAGATTTTTGCACCAAATGCTCTTGGATCCATAATGAGCAGCCACAAATGCAGACAACAAATGAGTGTGCGTGTGTTTGTCTCTTCTGGGGTAAAGAATTATCCTTCAGTTAAGACACTGCCTGCTTTCAGCATTCAACAAGAAAGCACCTCAGATACGTGAGCAGAGATAAAGGATGCTTAACCCTCCGTCCCCCAGGTGACCCGTCTCAGAAGTGTTGGCTAAAAGAGTCAGAGAATGTTCCTATTATAATTTTTTTTTGAAATCATGGAATTTATAACACCTCACAAAGCAGGAAGGGACCAAGCGTAAAGGTTATTGTTGAGAGACACTAAAGCTTTAGGGGGAGACCACTGCTAATGACAATCATCTGAAAAGCAGAACGTAGCTCACACCCTGCCCTAGGTGAGCTCAAACACTTAGCGTGCCTCAGGCTCTAGAGCCTTTGACGAGCTGGGCATAAATCAGGGGGGATTTAAATTCCTGATTTTCTGGCATTTTTCAAGCTATAAATCCCACACATTCTCAAAACCACTTAGTCCTGTAACCAGAGCTGAGGGCCAGAGCGGGTTCTGACTACAGCTCCAGTTGGACTGGAACAAGGGCCTCCTGCTTCCCTCCAGGCCTTAAAACAATTCTTTCTGAAGGACTGTTTTAAAGAGTTTTTTTCAAGCTTTCTGAAGTGAGGCCAAGAGGGGATTACACTGATCCCAACATCCCACCAAGCCTTTCACATCTTTGGGTGGAGCCATCTCTGGATTTTTCTAGAAGATGTTATTAATCATGTCTACATACATGAAATGGTTTAGTCAGAGGTAAGGAAACAATTGAAAAGAGGAAACCAAATGGCCTATAAATGAAGTTGGTCTATAATGTCTCAAAGTGGCCTCAGGGCTTAGAAATTCAAAACCACCAGTGACGTTGAGATTCAGATTCTCCCACAGGACTGAGACATCCTGACTCAGAACTCCCAGGGAACAGGACTTAATATGGTTAGCAAATGTCACCAGCTGATCCTCTTTGTTTGGAAAACTATGCACTAACCCTTCATCTCAAAAAGACCTGGCAATCTGCATTTTTAAATGCAGGCCACAAAGCCAGGCCTCGGGGTGGACCAGCTGTAAGGGGGCAGGGCCTTAGGTATTCACCAAGGCAGGGCAACCCTCTTTGCTGCGCTGCAGTGCTGCCTGTGGGGGAGGGGTCAGAGAGGGAACTACTCAGCTCACCTGCTCGTCTCTATCCCACTTTTCAACAGACTCTCTGTGAGACTGGCAGAATCTTCCACCAGGGCAACGGCCATAGTCCACAGCCACCTGAGTCTCAGTTTCCCGTTCAGCCAGCCCCGCCCACATGGTCCGATGCCTCACCGTGAGTTTTCTCCGTCCACCTGTCTTACTGGTCTGGTTCTGGTTAATTTTTTCTTTAATTCCTTGGTTGTTGGAGTTCCATGCAGTTTGATTTCCTGGCACCTTTGGTTGTTTATTGATTTTATATTGGTTGTTATCCTCCTTTTGGTTGTGTGAGGAAGCAAAGGGTTTCTACCTACGCCACCATCTTGGCCAAAACTTGGCCCCGTTTATTTTGTACTGTTTTTCAAGCAGACTCTCCACTCATATCCCCACCATGTTCTCTCTCCCTTCTGGGAGCCAGTTTGGAGAAGCTTTATCTCTTCAGACCTTTGAAGAAGGGGCCTCACCTCATTCCCGGGACAAGGATGTCCCAGCTGGAGCCAGGGCTGGGACCCAGGAGACCTCTGTGACCTTGACTGCATCCTTCTACCTCTCTGAGCACCAGTTCCCTCCTACTTTGAGTTTTTCAAGCTCCACAGATACTGCCACGTGATAAATTTTCTAGATTCCCTAAGACTGGCTAGTAAAGAAGTGAAGATATAGAAGAGAGAAGATGGAGAAAGAAAAAACCAGTCCACATTCTTTTCCAGCAGTTGGAGGAAAACAGAATTCCTTTTTCTTTAGAAGTGTCTTTTCTCCCAAAGCTTGAAGTTTTCTGTTCTTTACAATAAGCCAGTCTTTACCGTGGCTCCCCCAAGGTCTCTCTGTGGACGGTGCAATTCCAGAAGAGCCTGCAGTGTGAGAGAGGTAAGAGGAGAAGGCTGTCCGAGAGAAGCAGGTGTAGCTGACCCTTTGAGGGACTGCCTTTCGTCCACCTCCTTCCTCTTGAACATACTAGCTGATGCATATTCGTGTAGTTTCTTGCCTTTTTGTCCACTTTGTAGACACTGTAGAATGGAAGGAATCAAAGGGCTAACACCCCTCTTTGTTTTCACTCTACAATTCTACACTCTATAAAGAAGAGAAGCAGGCAAAGAAACAGAGACGTGGGAGGAAGTCTGCAGCCCTGGAGCAAAGGAGAGGAATAGGACAGGGGCAGGAGGAGCAGTGGGTGGGGGCATGTGGACAGCTGGGGGTGGTTGGGGGCGGGGAGCCATCTCACAGCTCTCTCAACTCTTCCTGCCTCCCGTTGCGGTCGGTTGCCTCTACAATGCAGGCCTCCATTGGTCCCCCGAGACTCCTCCCTGGCCTGCCAAGGTCTGGGGACACTCCTATTTCCTCTCAGTGCTGAGAAGGCAGTGTCTGTTTTTTTCAAAAGGAGATTTCCTAGCAAACAAAGGGAAAACAAGACCGATTTTCCATAAGCACATAGCAGCATGAGAGATCCCTGAGTCCAGATCTGCTCAGCTGACTTCAACTCACTTCCAACCGCTTCTGGTTTCCTCCACACAGATGCTGAACAACAAGCCCCAGGCATCTTCTCCCCCTCTCCTGGCCACAATGGGCACTAAACAAATTTGCTCCATCTCTGCGCTGAAAGTCAAGTTGAGTTTGCCCCATGCCCAGGCCTGGTAGAAATCCTAACTGTTTCCTGACCATCATTCTCCAGGACTCCCTGGAGGGACAGGTGGTTAGAAGAGGACTCAGAGACAAGAAGTCAGGATCCAAGTTCCCAGTTGTCACAGAGGACCTGTGTGACTTTGTGCAAGTACTTACTGTCTCTGAGTCTCAATTTCCTCATGTTAAAATGAGGTCATAGTGCTGACTTCAAGAACTGCTGACAAGAGAAGAAGAAATGCAAACACCTAGGACAGCCTTTCCCTCTTAGTCACAGAGCACAAGTCCCCAGGTCCACCCATCCTCTCGGTTCCTCAGCACATATTTGCTCCATTCTCTGCCTTCTGGGGTCCTGCCCTGGTCCAGGATTTGAGCATGGAGAACACACTCAGTATGGAGAGAAGAAAGAACAGGGCATCATACGGTACTTAGCTAAGAGGAAATAAGTCAAAATGAGAGGAACTGGGGGCCCAAACAAGAGGGTGCTATTTAAAATGCAGGGTGAATGTGGAAAGTTTGATGAAGGCAGGATAAGAGTAGAGGAGAAGATTGGTCATGCCAGGGACCAACACCACATCTGGAACCAAGAGACCTAATTCAAGGTCTCTGTCCTGCCACTGGCTCATGTTGTTCATTCTAGAAAGCCCTTTCACCTCTGAGTCTCATTTTTGTCCTTTGTAAAGCAAAGCTGGGAATTAAGTGACAAAATGTATAAAATGCCTGAAATATAATGGAATGGACCATTATTCAATAATGTTTACTTTAATACTTATTAGGACGCTGAAGTCACTTATCTTTTTTAGCCTGTTTCTTTATTTGTAAAGGGTGGACCTACGTGAACCTTCCAGGCCCTCCCAGCTCTAACACGTTTTGCCTTTTTCAGGAGGTGATGAGTTTGGTTTGCACATGCTGAGTGCAGGCTGGTATTCCTGGCCAAGCTGCTAACACAGATCGAGACTACTAGACAAATTGCTTTCAAAGGGTCACTGCAGCCCCGGGGGGCATGGAAATCTGCAGACCTTTCTGGTTCTCCAGATGTTGGGAAGGCACCATTGACTTTAGAGAGCAGGAGCCAGAGACACCGTGCTATGCACCATGTGTACAGTACAAACACACCAATGGATTGTCCTGTGTGACTTTCACATGTCCTCACAGATATCCAAGTAGGTCATCAGTTCTCAAAGTATGGTCTGGGAGCCCCTGGATGTTCCTGAGACCCTTTGAGGGATAATCGAGGTCAAAACCATTTTCACAGTGATACTATCATATTATCTGCCTTCTTTATTGAGTTGACATTTGCAACGATGAGGCGGAAAGAAATGGTGTGTAAAAATGTTGGTGCCTTGCACCAGGCAAGGCAGTAGCACCAAACTGTACTGGACTAGCGCTCACTGCACTCTTCACTACCAGCTCTCATAGTTAAACAAGCAAAAACAACAAAACCCTCCATTTGCACTTAAGAATGCCCTTGATGAAGCATTAAAATGTATTAACTTCGTTTGATACCAACCATTAAGTATAACCCTCTTTACTGTTTGTCTGACAAAATGCTACATACCAAAATACAGTTTTGTTTGAGTTTCAAGCTGAACCACCCATGTTTTTCCATTAATTACCATTTTTACTTGAAAAAAATAGCAGGCAAACAAACTATGGGTATCTTGCAGACCAGTTTCTCAAAATTGAACACTTTTTTTCATTTCCAAGAAACAACTTAAAAACGTACATGCTGCCATGGATAAAATTGAAGCGTTCAAACAAGAAGTAGATCATGGAAAATGTGCACCAACCACCATGAGCTTCACAGCTTTCCGACACTTAAAGACCTTTCTGAGGTTAGTGACGATATTTATAAATGTAGTTTATTGATTTTGTATGATGAAATATGTCAACATTTGAAAGATCTGTATAACTCAATAACCAATACTTTACAATGCCCAGTGCATGATGCTGCAAAATCACACACTGAAGCACACTCAAAGATCAAGATAGATCAATGGGTTTTCATGTAACAGAGTACAAAATATTCACTGATATAATTTCAGATCCCACACTGTAACTAGCCTTTAAGAAACTATCACTTTGTTGAGTTTCGCTTCTTATCAGAAAACAATATCTATAATGAAGTCTATTATAACACTCCTGCCTTTTCCCACTATTTATCTAGGTAACGTTAGATTTTCCCAAACACTTCAAGCAAAATACCACATCACTAGAGATGGACTACAGAAGCAAATATGAGAATCTAGCTGTCTGAGATTAAGCCAGATGTTACAAAGATTTGAAAAACTGTCAAACAATCCCACTCTTTTCAATAAATTATCCTTTGTTTCAGAAAATATAGTCTTTTTAATAAAAATACTATTTATGTTAATGTAACAAGATTATTTTTAAATGAATAATATTATTAAAATTTCTCCATTTTAATGTCTATTTTAATATATTTTATTGATTATGCTATTACAGTTGTCTCATTTTTCCCCCTTTATTCCCCTCTGCCCTGCACACCCCCTCCCATCTGCATTCTGCCCCTTTAGTTCATAACCATGGGTCATATATATGTTCTTTGGCTTCTATATTTCCTACACTATTCTTAACCTCCCCCTATCTTCTACCTACCATTTATGCTACTTATTCTCTGTACC
>VMDR010002072.1:0-101613 GCA_007922815.1 Macrotus californicus | reverse complement strand
TTTCTTGTAGTGTGGTCTGCTGGTGTTGAATTCATTCAGCTTTTCTATGTCTGAAAAAGTCTTTATTTTAACCTTCACTTTTGAAAGTTATTTTTGCTGGGCACAGAATTCTCAGTTGACAGATTTTTTCTTTAGTAGTTTAAAGATGTCTTCTTACTTGCATTGTTTTTGACAAAAAAAAATCTGCTGTCATTCTTATCTTTGTTCCTCAATGTATGATATCTTTTTTTTAACCTGACTGCTTTTCAGATTTTTCTCTTTATCACTGGTTTTGAACAATTTGATTATGATTTGGTGTAGTTTTCTTCATAGTTCTTGTTTTTGGAGTCATTGAATTTCTTGAATATGAAGATTTATAACTGATCATTTTTTACACAGCAGAGTGAGATTCGGGGACAGAGAGGAAGTATCAGGGCCACCAGCTTGGTGATGGCCAGTCCTGACTCAGTTTCTCCATCTGTCAAGTAGGTCAAGGGATATCTGCGTTTCAGGACATTCTGTTTTCCAGTTTGACTTGCTTCTAAGGTCAAAGCCTGCAGTGACAGAAGAGCCAAGGTGTCAGGTGTGTGGGTATGTCAGGTGACAGGGTGTAATTTGATGACTGGGCTAATCCTGGTCCCTCCTGGGCTGAGACATAGGGCAGCAGGCCCTGGCCAGGCAGGCCCCCAGATCCACACTAAGAGGCTAAAAACACACAGTGAAATTAAAGAAATCAGAAACAGTGATGGCATATGTTGTTTGTATATCAAACTGGCATTTTCTTTTTGCTCATTAAGATTTACAAAGGTATTTTGTTATCCATATGGATGAAAAATAAAAAGGCCATCAAAAATAATTGAAGTTCAAGAGAATCTAGATGATTTTCATGAGTCGTGTGGTTGGATATTTTGCAACAGCGCTTACTCTAGTATCTGCACCGTTGGGGCGCAGCTCACTATCTAGGGGCAGCTCTGTGTGCGTGTGTGAAATGAAGGTGTAGGCTTGGTCTGTGGTGTGCAAAACAACGGCCCCTAAAGATGCCCACATTCTAATCCCCTGGACCTGTGAATATGTCACAGGGCAACGGAGGATTCAAGTTTCAAGTGAAATTAAGATTGCTAGCACCTAATCACAAGATAAAGAGATCATCCTGTTTTATCTTTATTTTTAAAAAATAAAGTTCACCTGGCTAGTGTGGCTCAGTGGATTGAACACAGGCTGTGAATCAAAGGGTCGCCAGTTCGATTCCCAGTCAAGGCACATGCCTGGGTTGGGGGTCAGGTCCCCAGTGGGGGTATGTGAGAGGCAACCACACACTGATGTTTCTTTCCCTCTCTCCCTTACTTCCCCTCTCTCTAAAAAGAAATAAATAAAATATTAAAATAAATAAATAAAGTTCAGCGTGGACACAAGTATGGGGAAATAGGCCTTTCTAGACTCTGTTGGCGAGGGTATAAATCAGGACCTTCTTTTCTAGGTCAGATTGGTGCAGAATTATCTCAAAGCTTAGAATTGTGCATATGTTTGACCTGGCAATTTCAGCTTCGGGAAGTTAGCATAATAGTTTAGATTGCTGGGTGTGGGTGTGAAGCTGACTGTACCAGTGACCAGCTCTTTGACCTTGGACAGGTTGCTTTATCAGTCAGAACCTCTGTTTGTGTGTCAGTAGGATTGGGGTTTTCTCGCTCTATCATTATCTGTTGTAGTGCAGGTGAACTGAGATAATGTGAGGGTTACACGTAGTAATGTGGGCAGGATTCAGCACAGGGCCAAGCACAGAGCACATCTGGTGCTGCTGGGACTGTCTCGATGATGGTTATGCACAGAAAATAGAAAGACCCGCAGGACATGCACCAAAATGTCAGAAGTGGCCATCTCTGGGAGAGAAGTAATTCTATTTTCCAGAAGCCTCTCGGTTTTCTTCCAGTTTTGCACAGTGAACATGCGTTGCTTTTGTAATAGGAAGAAATGGCAGCAGTCAGTACACAGTACCCATTGTTTGTCCATGGCCTACCTTAGGAGCCCCATGAGCCGGGCCAGAGGACAGGTGGCACGGCTGCGGAAGGGCTGGGAGGCCATTCCCCACGGCCACAGCGGAGCCTGCGTTGGAATCTGAGGGAAGGCCATGGGGGGAGGTGGTGGCGAATACAGATTCCAGGGCCAGGCCTGCTTACTCTCCAAGTGACCTCGGTCACCGTGGCCATCCCTCACTACCTCCAGAGCAGGTGGTGAGCATGACAGCCTGGCCACGTGAGAAGATAGCTCGGCTCAGCTAGGGGCCCTTGGGCAGGCACCTCTTTTCTCTGGGCCTCAGATACCCCTTCCACCAACGAGGACAGCAATTTCCACCTCGTGAAGAATAAATGGGTCGCCATGTCCAGTGCCCACACACCAAAAGGCACCTAATATTTGTTCCCTTTCCTTTGTGGATGATCTGTGGTGTCAGATGACAAGCAGAGAATGGGAGAAGCCATGTGGCCAGGCTGGGATGTGGTCAGGTGCCCCAGCCACCCAGAGGCCCATCCCCCTGAATCCCAGCTGCCCCTCCTCCAGCTCCCTGGGGCTGTGGAGGGAACAGGAGCAGCACGGGAACATTAGTCCGTCTCATTAACTCACTTTGCTCCAGTGTTGTAGCAATTAGACCTGCAGTCTGGGCAGCATTAGGAGCCGGGCAGAGGTCACCCAGGCTGCTGGCACCCTGCCTGCCCGCACAGCTTCTGCGGGCCACTTGCTGGGTCCCTGGGGCAAGGGGCCAGACAAGGCGGTTTTTCTGGCATCAGAGTTCCTTGACTTCTGTTTACTTATTCACCCACGGTCAGTCATGGGTGTTTATTGAGCACCTACTATGTGCCAAGGAGACTGTGCCTATCACATGTAGGTGTGGCTGGAAGAGAATGCGGTGGGGACAAGCACAGGAGATGAGGTCACAGAAATAAGAGGAGCATGGAGCAGCAGGAAGGACTCAGAGTTATGAGGGAACTTGGAGCGAGGAGGTGATGGGATCAGATTTGCATTTCATGAGAACTTTCACCTGGAGAAGAGGCACCAGGAGGAGGCAGGGCCAGCCATCCTGGGGGGTGCAGACTGGCCTGCGAGGCGAGGGGTGCAGTTGGCTTAGGGCTGAGGCATGAACCAGGGGCTGGGAAGGGTGAAGGGTTCATAACCTCCCAGTGGGTGCCTCCCAGCATCTGAGCCTCATCTTCACCACAAAATGAGCTGACTTCCATGGCCCCTTTCCTGACAGCCTGCAGCCTTTCCCCTGTCCTGATCATGCCTCTCCGCACACCTCCCATCCACTCCCCACCCAGGTCTCAGCTACAGGGAGGGACCAAAGCTCACACGATCAGGACCCTCAAGGACTGCTCTGTACATCAGTGTTTGCACAATCATAGCTCATTTCATCCTCACAGAACCCGTGGTAAAGAGAATTCTGTCTATGTCACTGATGAGGAAACTGAGGCACAAAGAGGTGGTGTTTCTCACCCAAGGGCACAGAGCTAGTAGCAGACAGAGCGCAGATTTGGACCCCGGGAGATGGACTGCTATGCCCATCTTTCTCCACTTTTAACTGCCCCTCCCAGCTCTGGGCTTCTTTGAAATAAGCACCAGCAGGCATTGAGTGCTCACTGTGTACGAGGTGCCACGCTGGGTTCATCACTTCGGATTCTGTCCCTGGCAGCCCCAGAAGGGAGTGTCCGCATATCACAGGTGAGAAAATGGAGGCCCAGAGGGGAAAGGAGTTGCCCAGACTCAGAGCTGGGCCACCCAGGTCCTCAGTCTCTCTCTCTCTAGCACCTCCTCTCTCAGCCCAGCCCCCTACCTGTCAAGGCCCCTCAGAGCTGATGACCTCAATTTCCCAAGGTGAGGCAGCTTGTTAGCATCTCACAGAACCCTCTCCACCTGCTGCCATGTATATTCATGGAACTTCAAAGAGGAGGCTCCAGACAGGGGACTCTCCTTCCAAGAGCAGATTCTCACCCTCTCGGATGCCGCAAATGTAGTCTGACTGGAAAAAGACTTAATTTTTTTTCTTTTTCTTTTTTTTACTAGTTAGAAAAAGAAAGCGACTACCTCCAGCTCTGACGGCTGCACATGTTGGTACAGACTCTGCCTGGTTGTTGGAGACAGGGGTGGTGCTTCCGAGCCGCTGGCCTTTCAGCATCCTCCGACGCCACCTGGTCTCACTCTGGAGTCCCAGAGAACAGGGGGCAGAGTTCGGACAGGGCCTCAGGGCAGCCTACTCACCCTCCTTAGAAGGCACCATGTAAATGCAGCTCTTCTCCTTATACTTGGGTATATTTGAAATTTTTCATAATAAGGAGTTAACAGAGAGGTTTTAAAGACCTATAAAACCAAACGTACTCTACAGGCTGGTATTCTTGGGGTGAGGGCCGCTGCCTCCTTCATTGTCAGGCTTCTCTAAGTGCTGCTGCCACAGGGAAGGGCACCCTCTGCTCCCCCAGCTCCTCACCCCACCCTTTGCACATCTGTCCATTATTCAACACTTAGTTCCAGTGTCACCTCCTCTCAGAAGCCTTCCCCAATTCCTTCAGGCCATCACGCCTGCCCCCCTCTCTCTCAGAATCCCTTGTCCATCTCCCCTCACCAAAAGCCCCCCGCCAGGGCACAAACAATGCTTTAGGTGCTCTGCTCTGTTCTCACTCAGGGCATGGATTCGATTGCTGTGGGAGATCGATGTGCAGTGTATGGGTCCCATGAGGTAGGGTTATCTCAGATGCCCACGAGGAAACTGAGGCTCAGAGAGATGAGGTCACTCGCCCATCATGAGCAGTGGAGTGACGATTCGAGTGAGTGCGTGGCCGGGTGGCTCTCCCCCCAGGTGACTCCCCTGCTCTGCCCTGCACATCACACGCCGCTTTGTTGGGTAGGGCTTTTTGCCTCGTCCTCCCCTGCTGGCATGGCAGCCCCTCAAGGGTGGGTCCCAGGCTCTGGATTCTGTGTACCTAGCCCAAGGCTGACAGCAAGAAGGCATTTACCAGATGGGCAAAACCTAGATTTGTAATCTTGGGGACCATTTTCCCTGGTCCCTGCGGTGATAGAGTGAAGGCAAAGGCTTGGAAGTCTCATGGAGCCTGCGTGTAGAGCAGGAAACCCAGGGAGGTTGGAAAGCCACCCCCTCCACCTCCCCACAGGGATGATCAGATACCTTGGACAGCAGGAGGTCGTGTGTGCTGGATCAGTCAGCAAGCATTGATTGAACACTTACTGTGTGCCAGACACAGCATCTGGCCCTGGGGACACAGCCTTGAGCAAGCCAGCCCCAGCCCCTGCCCTCACAGGGCTCTCATGTGAAGGGCCGAGGGTGGACAGACAAGAAATTGACAGAAAATGCTGCCATGTGGGAATTCCCATAAAGAATTATGGGGCAGGTCTGGGGCGGGGGGAGGATTGGAGGCTTTGGGGAGGTGTTACTGAGGCTGAGCCCTACTGGATGAGAGGGAGCCAGTCAGGGAGGTGTGAGCGGCGGGGTCTCCAGGCAGACTGTGCAAAGACCCTGAGGTAGAGAAAGGCTGGGCTCACGAGGGACCAAATGAGAGGAGTGTGACTCAAGGGCTGGGGGAGGAGAGCATGGCAGAGGCGGTAGGGAGCCGTTGGTGGCATCTAAGGGGGCTGGCAGTGGAGGCAGAATTTTGTTTGTGTGCAGTTTACAGGGGTCTAGGTGAACATGGGGACCCCATGCAGGGGACTGGTGCAGTTTTCAGGGGGTGAAAGTGGACCAAGTCAGGAGAGGAGCCGGGGACACGGAGGCCAGGGCCCACTGGCTTGTGTGCTGGGCTGGGGTGAGGGGAGAGAAGGACATCTGGCTGAGCCCTGGAGTGGGGGACGCTGGCTCTGAGATGGAGCAGGTTTCTGCAGCCAGAGCCCTCCCTGTGAGGTCTCCAGGGTGGTCTGGGACGGCTGTGTCCCTGGCACAGGGTGGTCCCTTTCCCTGAACCCTATCTCTCCCAGCCAGTGCCTGGGACTGACAGGTCTACTGGAGGTGAAAATCATGCCTCCCTCCTGCACCCCAAATTGCCCCCTGGGGGTGGCAGAACACCAGGTGCCCATTTTAATTCTCCGACAGTCATACTGTTTTATTGTTCCTCTTTGGGGTTTTATTATTATTGCTGCTGATGGTTTGAAAAGGCCTTTTAATTAAAGCTGCAGGTTGGAGATGGCACCTGAGCCCCGGGGGTGGGTGGGAGGGTGCCTTGCTGAGCGCACACTCCGCCCCACACAGAGCTGGGGGCTCCTTCACTGGGTCCCCAGCCCCTTCCTCAGGGAACGAGGACAGGGGCCCTGCTGCTGACACCACAGCAGCAGTCACTGTGGGGCCTCAGCCCCTCCCTGTGATGCAGCCAGAAGATCGTCCTGGGGCAGGTCATGTGACACTAGTTTCCTGCTCAAACCCTCTCATGGCTCCTGGTACCCCTACCCGCAGGAGGCTGTGGGCCTGGTGGCGGAGAGCTTGTGGGACACATGTGGGCTTGAGCCTTGTCTTTGCCACTTACTGGCTGCAGGGCCTTGGGCAAGTTGCTTGGCCAGCCTTGGTTCACTCCCCAGCCTTGGTTCACTCCCCAGCCTTGGTGCGCTCCCCAGCCTTGGTTCGCTCATCTGTAAAATGGGAATGCTGAGTTCCTGCCTCGTAGCATTAAGAGGAATACAGAGAAGAGCCAAACATCCAGCCCAAACTGAACATTCTGTAAACCTGGAGGTCATGTTGTGGCTACAGGACTGTAAGAATCACATAGCAGGTGCTCTGGCAATGTTAGCTGCTCTGGTCACTAATGTTGTCCCCGCCTTCTCCTTCCCTCTCTTCCCCTCCTCTTGTCCCAGACATGCAGGAGACTTGACCTGTTCTTTACCTTTGCACATGCTGTTCCCCATCTGTGGTGCCCCTCTCCATCTTGCCCACCTGGACATCTTCCAGACCCATGTGTCGAGGTGCCACATCCTCCCTGGCACCTGGCTTCGCAGAGCTACCTGAGCATTCCATCTTAGGGAACTCGGTCTCCCACCTTTAACTGCTGACTTGCTCCTAGGGCTTGCACACCCAGGTGTCTCAGGACCCAGCAGAGCAGGTCAAAGAGGAATGTTGAGCAGGGAGGGACTGCAGTCTTTTTATAAGACTTCTGTTTCTAAGAGCAGCTCCCATCCTGTGGCCAGCCCTCACTCCCCAAACCCTCCCCCCCCAACCTAGGTCAGCTCCCTTTGGGGGCTTTGCCAGCCCCGTCCACATTTATTGAGCATCTGTTGTGTGACTCCCTGAGTATAGGGCACGTTCTCTCCTGACTTCCTCCATTGTCATTTTTATAACCACATGACCTCTTTCTGTGATCATTTGACTGATGTGGAGACAAAGGCTAAATGAGCTGAAGTTTCTCACCCCCAAGGTCACCCAGTTGACAACTGTTGATGTCCCCTGCTGCGCTCACCCGCTGGACCAATGCTGAGAGCTTCATCAATGTCAGTTTCTGCCCCAGGGACTTTGCACATGCTGTACCTTCTGCCCGGAATTTTCTGCCCCTGGTTTCGCAGAGCTTCCTGCCTCCCTTCATCCAGGCCTGACTTCAAATATGACCTCCTCCAAATATGACCTCCTCCAAGAGCCCCCACCCCACCTCCTACCCTGCCTTATTTGCTCATGACAGTGGTCACACCCTGACATGTCATCCATTTGTTTAATTTTTATCTCTCCCACTGGACTTCAAGGTCAGCAGCCACATTCGTTTTGCACGTCTCTTCTCTCCAGCCCCTAGAGTGGTGGCTGGCATACACTACCAACAGGTGTTGTGGCCGAGTGACGTCCCTGGTTGGCAGACTCCCCTGACATGTGGCACATGGGTGGGGGCTGAGAGGAGGGTGTACTGGGGTCCAGCAGTCCCTGGACCAGGGTAATTACAGGGTCCTCTGTCCAGAGGGAAAACCCACCATCAACTTCATTGACTTCTCCCCCCACATTCTGTTTTGTTTTTGTTTTTTCACTCCCTAAGTGTGCCCTGACGGTGGCTCTGAGTCTAACCAGAGCATCAACCCAGCTTTGCTCCTGCCTGCTAAAAGACACATCCCATTGTCCTTCTAGGTCTGCTGGAGCCCAGCAGACCCCACATGGGCCCCCACCAGCACCCAGTCTGTCTCTGCCCTCTCCCTGCTGTACCCACACCCCCTGCCTCCTTATGGCTAGTCCACTGGGAGCTTTTGGACTTGGGGGTAGAGGAAGCGACAGCCTGGGGAGCTGGGAGAATGGGAGAGAAAGTGGAAGAGACCCAGTTGCAGCATTTCCACCATCCTGGATAGTGACAACTGAACCCATTTGCAAATTAGAAACAGGCTCAGGAAGGTGAAGTTAGTTGCCCAAGGGACAGAGCCCAGATTCAACCTGAGCATTATTTATATTCCCCTGGGAGGCCAGACTCACTCCCCCACTGAGGACACAGCTAGAACCCCAATGTTTTAGGGGCTACTCACCCAAGAATTTACTCCAAGGACATTATTGTGTCCTGCGTCATGTTGTGTGGGGGGTGGGAGGGCTGCTGTGCCAGCGGTGGAAGACCTGAAACTGCCGGGGTGGGCTCCGGGAAGACAGTCTGGATTTGGGGCCTGAAGGAGGAGCATGTGCCTCCCAAGCATTTGAGGACGAAGTGGGGGAAGTCCAGGTAAAAGGGAGGTGTAAGCCACCCAGCACCGAACAGAGATGCCCGTGGGAAGCTGGGTCAGCAGTCAGCCCCTCCTGCAGCTGCTACAGGGGCCAGAGGGTGGGGTTTGGGCCCCCGCACACAAGGCGGACACGGGCTCCTCTGGCTTTCCTGGCTCTGGGCCCCGAAGGGTTGATTGCTGTAGCCGTGGAAGTTGTAATAACAGCCCCCTTCCGAATGGGCAGCGTCCACACCCAGGATGCTTTAAGCCCAGACTCTTTCCGACCTGGCACAGGGTCCTGTGAAAGCCCATAGGTCGGGCCCATTCACATACTCTCTGTGCCCTTTTGGCTTCGCAAAGTGGGAGAAGGCCTTGGCTGGTCGTTGCCTGCCACCTGGGAGTGAGGAGGAGCCAGTGACCTGGTTGGGTACCCAGAGGCCCTTACCCCAGTCAGCCTCCCCTCATCCTCATCCCTAGGCCAAGAGGGAATAGGGATTGGCCTGTTCCAGGACAAGGCAGCTGAGGTCCCGGGAGGGATGTGTGCGGAGGTCTGGCAGGTCTGCGTTCCTGACTTGGCCTCGTGGCCCACACCGTATGGGCCAGCAGCTCATGCCCTGGAGCCTCCTGGTCCTGGCTGTCAGGGAAGCTGGGATGGCCAGAGCAGTGTGGTAGAAGCTTCTTAGACTGTGTGTGATGTGCCGGACCCAGCAGGAAGCAGCGTCTGCTCAGAGCTGGGTGCTAGCAGAGTCTCAGCCGCGGGTGCAAGGGGAAGACAGGGAGGCCCCTCTGGAGTCTGCTGGAGCAGTAGTAAAAACCACCAGTCATTCATTCAGTGAACATTTACTGGGTACCACCTGTGTGCAAGGCCCTGTGCAGACTGTTCTCTGCCCTCAGGGAGCCAGTCCAGTGGGGGAGACACTCTTCAAATGACCACAAAAATGAAGAAATGTAACTGTGCAATAAAGTAGAGGGCCCCAACCTAGCTGGGTGCGTGTGTGTGCGTGTGTGTGTGTGTGTGTGTGTGTGTGTGTGTAAGGTCATCCCTGGGGAAGTGTTGCTTGAGCTAAGCTCTGAAGAGTGAGTGACAGCTAACCAGGTGAGGAGGAAGGGAAGAGCATTCTGGGTACCAGGAACAGTAAGACAAAGGTGTTGAGGCAAGAGAGAGCAGGGCCAGTTTGAAGGCCCAGGAAAAGGCTGGCAGATGGTTCCACAGTGAACCAGGGGAGTGAGAGCCGGAGGGATGAGGCTGAGTCGGGGTGGGGGAGGCCTGTGGCAACAGCAGAGCTGGAGGCTAGAGCAGGGAAGGCAGAGGAATCTGGAATAGCCAGTGGTGTCTGATTAGCATATTCATGACCATGCCAACCCAAGTGAATATGCTAATTTCCCAGGGAGGGGTGAATGGGGGTGTGTCTTTCCTCTGTGGCAGAGGGAGACCTAAGTTCCCAACACCTTCTCCTTCTGGGAATGGGGCCACAAATAGGAGTGGGGTGGGGGTCCCCTACACCACCAATGTCAGCTCCTCCCTTCTCCTGGTTGTCTGCCAGTCCCTGCACCCCTCCCTCTCTCAGGAAATTCTGGATGTTCCAGAAGTGGGATGATATAGAAGAGGGGTGTCCCTGGGACACCCCCCACACACTGAGGACTAGGCCTCATCCTGGAATCGTGTGCGGGTGGCTGGTTTCACAGGAGCAGAGGCAGGGTGAGCAGCACTTCAGTGACCCGCCCTCCCGGGGGCACACGGTGGGAGGTGGGAGAGCTGGAGAGGAAGCCACCAGGCGCTCCCTCAGATTGCAGCCCCATGCCTGCTGCCCCTGGGCACAGACAGGCCTCCCGCTTAGGTCAGAGGTCTCCACTGGTCCCCATGTGTTTTAGCCCCGGTGGTCACAAAAGTGGCCGCACCAGATCAGAGATATTGGTTGGACCCCAGCCCTGTCCCTCCCTGGCTATGAGTCGGGGGTAGGGGGATGGGAGGAGGTGGAGCAGATTGAAAAAATGTGAGAAGGGGACGACGCTGCTTTCCAGATCTGGGACCCAGATGGTTCCTACAGCTAGGCCTGGACCCTGAGGGGGCTGTCAGGAGGCTGGGCGCGTAAGGGGGCAAGGTGGGTGCTGGGGGGTGGTCAGGAGCCAAAGTGCTTCAGTGCAGGTGCTGCCATCCAGTGGGTGGAGGGGGTGGCATGATTAGCTGTCACTGAAGTAGTGAGTCAGGCACCACTCTTAGCTTTCAGGCAGCCCCAGGGGATGAAGGGGAAGGGGACACAGCCAAGGTCATATGGGAGCTGTTTGGGCCAGGCCTTCTGAGCGCCTTCACTTCCCTCCACCCCCAGGCTCCTCCTTGAGCAAACAGAGCTCAAGTGGACACTCTGAGGAGAGCCTGGAGGGGCTTCCATCAGCCTCTGTACACAGAGAGGGAAACTGAGGCCTGGAGGAGCACACTCGCCCTTGCTCAGTCCTCTGCCTACACAGTCCTCTTTTCAGGTCCTTGAGCACTACACCAAGCCGCTCCCCACCTCGGGGCTTTAGCTCAGCTGTCCCCTCTGCCCAGAACGCTGCCTGGTTTTTATCAGCTGTTGTCCTTCTCACAGGGGCCTCCCGTAACCCTGTTTTACTGGTGCTGTCTCTCACCCTTGCTGGCAGGTCTCTGTGAGTTCAGAGTCCACGTCATCGGTCTTGGTCAGTGCTCTAACCCAGCGCCTGGCATAATACAATGGTGACCGTAAAATATCTGGCACTTACTGCACACGTACTATGTGCCAGGCACGGAGCATCCACTCCATCGTTCCCGTTTTAGAGATGAGGAGTCGCTCCTGCAGGAAGGAGGCAGGATTTGGTCTCGGGCAATCTGTCCATAGCCCGCACTTTCATGTAGGCTCTGCCCCCCACTCCCTCCGCTCTAATGCACACAATAGGCGCACACAGTGGGCGCTTGGTAAATATTGGTGGAGTGAACATATGGGAGGACAGGCTTCTCCCAGGATAACTAGACATTGAGGGAAGAGCCAGCCTATCACCCTAGCTTGCACCTTCCAGCGTTACCAGATGCTGATGGGGCATCTTCCTCAGCACCCAGTGGGCACCCCAGCAGCCTCCCACCTTCCTGCCAACCAGCAGCACAGGCTCAGCTCCCCGGAGGCACCACATTCAATTTTCTCCTCGTTTCTTTGAGCAGATGGAAGAGTGGGAACAGAAGCAGCCCGTCGGACCCGGGCCTCAGGGTGAGAGCTTTAATTTCCCAGGAGCCCCGTGGCAGGTGAAGCGGACCCCTGAGGCCAACAGAAGGGGCTATGTGCAGAGAGGGCAGGTGCAGCAGCCAGGTGGGGGCTTCCCAGGGTCGGATGGAGCTGGGTGCTGGATCAGCCCTAATGCCTTCTCCCTGGGCTGGGATCTCCCTGGTGAAAGGAGCAAAGACCAGAAGCTTCACTCCACACGCTTGCTGTGTGACCTTGGGTGAATTCCTCCTCCTCTCTGCACCTCAGTCCCCTCTTTGATAAAGTGGGGTGAGTGTCCTTGTATGCCGTGAGGACATGAGAAGCTGAGGGGGTATTTGTTGACTGAACATGGAGGGGAATAAGCAGAGTAGGCAGGTGGCGTGGCTGAGTGGGGACTTGTCGGGGCCAGGGGACTCTGTCGAGAGCTGGGGCCTCAGCCCGGCAGCCTCTTCAGCCTTGAAGGCCCAGCCCAGCTCTCGCTGAAGCCACCTTGTGACAGCCTCAGTACCACCGATGTTGACTGATGGCCACAACATGCCCAGGCTCCAGCAGCCGACCCGCTGGGCAGAATCAGCCGTGATTTATAGGATTGGTCTCCTCAGGAAGCAACTGTCTGAGCTCAGAGAACCTCAGAGACAGGGGCCGATGTGGGGCGGGGCCTGGATAGAGGCAACTGAAGACAACTGCAAGGTCTCAGAGACAGACTCCTCTGACCCGTGGTCCTCGTGGGGAAACTGAGGCCCACAGGGGGCAGGTGACATGCCTAGGGCCACTCAGCAAAGGGATTCCTCCATGTCTGGGCTTGTGATTTGGCCACCTGCAGCCTGAGAAGCACACTCCACACTGCCTGGCACACATTTTTTGCTCCTGTAATTTGCTGGCAGAGAGACTTCTTCTAACAGGCAGCAGAAGCCAAGGCCAGAGCCAGTGTGCAGTGCTGGGAGGTGCTTTAGACTTCAGGATGACCGGGGCAGGCTTCTCAGAGGAGGTGGCATTTGTGCTAGGCCCTGAGGGATGAGAGGGAGCCAGTCGTGTGAATGCTGAGGGAGAGGGAGCTGGGTGGGGGGACCAGCCGGGGCATGAGCTCAGAGGGGAGACAGAGGCTTGTGCAATTGGAGAAGAGCAAAGAGGGCAGGGTGGCTGCTGAGATTGAGTGAGGGGGAGGCTGGCGAAGGGAGCAGGGGCCGATTAGACCCTCAGCAGTATTGTGGGCCCTTGCCCGGGGTTTAGACTGTTTCCGAGGTGTGCCAGCAGCTCTGCTCTAGGGGCCCCCCCCCGCCTCTATGTGAAAGTGAATTGGAGGAGCACACGGGGAAACAGGGAGAGTTTATGGCAAAGGTGGCCAAGGGGGACCCAACCCTGGAGCTGGGATTTGTCCCTGGAGCTCTACTTTAAGCCTTGCACCCACTGTGGGCAGTGACCAATTCTAATATCTCAAAACCTGTTCCAATCCAGGATCCCCTTGATGCCCCACGCCAGGACCTAGGAACCCCATTTCATAGGGGTGTCACCACATCAGACCAACTCTGTGACTTGCTCAAGGTCACACAGCTTAGAAGGAGCAGAGCTGGCACGGGAAGCCAGGCTTCCGGGTTCCACCACTCTTTGAGGCCTCGCTTGCCCCTTATCTCCCACCTGAGATCAAGGCTGTACCTTCTCAAGGGGAGAAAGGGGCTTTTGAGGCTGCTAGGAGCCCCCGTTGGGTGCATGGGAATTACCATCTGCGTGCATGTGCACGCACACGTGCGCATGCTCCACTCAGTGGGAAATTGGGGACGGGAGCAGCTTGGGTGCGTATGCGGGCCTTCTCTTTGCTGGGAAAAACCAGGCCAGAGCTGGAGGGGCCCCAGCAGCACTGCCCCGGCCCCGCCCTTGCCCTGGCACTCAGATGCCTGCTGGCAAGGGCACTGGGTGGCCACTGGCCCATGGCTGCAGCTGACACACATTGTTTGTGGGCCACTTCACGTCTCTGCCTTTGACAGTGGACTCTCCAGCAGGCAGAGGGATCACCATGGAGGAAGCTACTCGCCTGCCTCAGGCATGAGGGAGTCTTGTTCACCTTGCCAGGGGAGGAGGCCGGCACTGGGACGTGAGACCCTGGGTTTCCTGGGTGACTTGGGGTAAGTCAGGCCCTCTCTGGTCCTTAGTTGCCGTATCTGGACAGTGGGAGTGGGGACGGACAGATTCAGTGATTTCAAAGTTTCACTGGAGCCCTGTCTGGTGTGGCTCAGGGGACTGAGAGCTGGCCTGCGAACCAAAAGGTCGCCAGTTCGATTCCCAGTCAGGGCACATGCCTGGGTTGCAGGGCAGGTCCCCAGTTGGAGGTATGCAAGGGGCAACCGATCTATGTATCTCTTGCACATTGCTGCTTCTCTGTCTCCTTTTCTCCCTCCCATCCCCTCTCTCTAAAAATAAATCAGTAAAAGTCTTAAAAAAAAATGCGCTGGAATCTCTGCTCCCAGTTCATTAGTCTGTGATCTTGGGTGACTAACTTCACTTCTCTGAGCCTCAGGACACTCATCTGCATTTGTATATGCACATGCATTTTCATACTCTACTGGACTTCTTTGAGTAGAAACAGGTATCTCTTGGAAGAGCCGGCACACAGCAGGCACCCAATCAAAGTTAGCCTCCTGAAATAATAACAAGTACACAATCTAACAATAATAGCCGGCATTCACTGGGCCTCTCCATGCACCACATACCGCGTTCACTCTTCACTAGACCCACGAGGTCAGAATGGTTATTGTCCCCATTTTACATTGAGGGAATTGAGGCACAGAGAAGCAAAGGGTCAGGCCAGGGTCACGCTGCTGGGAAGTGTGGAGCTGAACTGGCCAAGGCTCCCTGCCTGTCCCCAAGTACTAGTCTTCCTTCCTGAATTCCCAGCAGCCAGAAGAGCTGGCTCCTGGAAGTGTTTGTGAAGGAGATCCCAGTCTGGGGAGCCCCCGCTTGGTTTCAGCACCACGGACAGCACTGCGTGGCCTCCTGCCTGGGCCTGAGGGGCTAAGGGGAAGAGAACTGAGCCTCAGCTGTGCCTGAGGACCTGTATTTCAGGGGGGTGGGACCCTTTACCTCATTTTCATGATGTGGAGACAGCAGGGCTCTGGATGAGCCAGCAGAGGGGTCCACCCCTTTCCCTGACTCAGTCAGTCTGCTGGACACAGAGGACCTTCCTCGTGGGAGGCAAGGAGCCAAGGCACCGCATCTGGGTCCCAGCATCACCACGCACCATCATCACCATGGCAGCACTGGAGGATGTACTCCTGAAGTGCTGACTGCAGGAACCCCAGGCTGACTTGGCCTGGGGAAGCCCACAGGCTGAGTTTGAAGGGGCCTGGGGTCACCACTTGCTCTGCTCTCCTTCCAGCCCATTGTACAGATGAGGAAACTGAGGCTCGGAGAAAGGAAGACTGGATTCCTGGGCTGAAAGTTTCCCAGGGATCAACTGGCTCTATTGCTCCATTATATAGATGAGAAACCTGAGTCAAAGGGACCATCCTCAGGGAGACCTGCAGCAGGTGTCCTCTGCACTTGCCTTCTGGAGGAATCACTTCTTTCCTTTCCTCACATGCGCCATAACTCGAAAGTCTGTGTTCCTTGTGTGTTTGGTCCCTTCCCCGCTGGGAGATGAAGAGGGCCAGGACTGTGGGTTCACGGCCAGGTCCCAGTGTTGGTGCGTATCCCAGGGCTTGGTGGTCAGAGTGTGGGCTCTGAGGCCAGTTAGCCTGGTTTTGAATCCCAGCTTGGTCACTGACTGGCTCTGAGACCTCAGGTAGGTCACGTCTCCCCTCTGAGGCTCAGTTTCCTCACCTGTGAAATGGAGGGAATGACGGCACCTGCTTCATAGGCTTGTTATTGGCTCAGGTGGTACCGGCACCATGTCTGAGAGAGGTGCCAGCCAGTGTCAAGCTGCTGTCTTTGTCACCGGTGAATGGGTGCTTGATAAACGGTGGATAAATGAGCAGAGCCACCCACCAGTACCGGCTTTCCTTCAGGACATCAGGGGCAGCCACCTCTTGAGTCTGTCACAGGTTTTCCATTCCAGTGGATATTTACTCTCCTGCCTTGTCGAGGGCCTTAAACTTCAGCATACATTGGAATCCCTTGGAGGGACTAGATGATACAGATTCCTGGCCCCATAAGACCCCTGGGATCCAGCCCTCTGCGTCATTATGGGTGCCCTTGCTTGTCATCAGTAGCTGGAGCCATGGCTGCCTCGCGAAGCTCAGTGATGGGCCTAGTGAACCCTCAGCAGGATCTCGGGCCTCGTTCCACAGGCGCTGGGAGCCTGAGCAAGGTGCTGGGCCCAGGGGAGGGAAGGGTAAACCCCAGGAGGAAGGCCTCCTGGAAGCACTAGTGTTTCAGCCAGACCTTGAAGAGTGGGGAGCATGTTACCCCGCTGAGATTAACAGATGGCGTCGTGGATGGGGGAGCAGCACGCACAAAGTGGTGGAGGCAGGAAAAGCAGGTTGTGCCTGGTGTGTGGTGTGGGATGAGCTAGTGGACGGAGTATGCAAAGAAGTAGGTGGGGTTTATCTGGATCGCCAGGGGCCTCAAGCGGTAAGTCCTATACAAGGGCCTTCCTTCCTCTGTTTCCCTTCCGTCGCTTGAAGGTCTTAGGACCCACTTGTTCCACTTCTAGACCCCAATTATCTCCCTCCCCAGTTCTTTCCCACCCACCTCTCTTCTCTTAAAACCCTGCATACCCTGACCTTGAAATCTGTGCTCGTGAAATGAATCTACACTGATGTCACTAGCCAAAAATGAGATGACTTGGTGGAGATGGGGACCTGGGGGTGGGGATGTGTGTTGTAACAGGGGCTTTCTGCACCATAACTCAAGGCAGGGTCGCCAGTGGTGGGAGCTCAGCTGTGATGGGCCAGGGAGAGCCAGGGCGGCCGCGGTACGTTTTCCATGGCTCACTGTGAGGATAAAAAGGGATGACGGATATCGTGTCCATCACTCATCCTGGCACGTAGTAGGTGTTCAGTAAATAATGTGCCCACATGTCATGATTTTCCCAGGTCAATTCAGGAGTAATTATCAACAGCTTCCCTTTTGGCTTTATAAGTATCCTGGTTTGGATGATGAAGTGTATGTGGTCATTACATCAATAAATAATAGCTATTTCTTGGGAAGCTGAATTCCCCGAGGTAATTCTGGGAAAGCAGCATCCCCAGGAGATGGGCTGCCTTCCCCATATTGATGTCCTCCCCACCCCAGCCTCATGCCCCTGGAGGAACAGCCCCACCGAGCACAGTGGTTCTCGCACCTGCCCCTCACCCCCGCAGACCCCCAAGCCAGCAAGGGCCCCATCTCACAGTTGCTTCAGTTTCAGCCTGTGGATCCAGATGGCTGCTTGATTTCCCCAGACATGTCCCTGGCGGAGATGCCTGGGGACAGGAAAGTGCTCTACACAGGGAAGCAGGAGGCTGGCATGTGCCAAGGCTGATTAGTCCCCTCACTCAGCTTGGCCTTGGGCCTGTCTGGCCCTGCCCTGCTCCTGACACCAGTTCTTGTGTGCTGGAGAGACAGTCCCCTTGTGGATGTTGGGGCACAAAGGAGGCAGCAGATGAGTGCCTCAGGGGGCTGTGGGAGGCGGGAACAAGTACCTGGGTCACAGTGAGGGTAGTCCCTCCTGGCAGGGTGACCTCCTTCAATATCATCCACCCTCCTGACCCTAGGGACATTCCCTCCCCATGTCTAGCAACTGCCCCATTGACCTTCCTGAGAGTCAGAATTCATCTCTCTCAGAAACCTGGATTTGCAGGTGTTTGTTAAGAACTGTACACCTCGCTTTCCTGGTCTGTAAATGGGCCTGATGTCCCTCACCTGTTGTTTCTGTGGGGGAGAGTCAGGTGGCATGACAGCTGACAAGGCGCTTGTCCACTGTATCAGCAAGTGACACCCCTTTATTTCCACAAGCACCAGCACAGACCTCTGCACACAGTAGGTGTGCAGTGAGTGCTTCCTAGCACACGGCAGGCAGGTGATGTGTGCTGAGGGGTGCTGTCTTCCCCTTGCAGAGGCCAGAGGAGAACACACTCCCTGCCTGGCTCCTCCTCCTTTGCTCTGAGGCCTCTGCTGCCCCCAGAGGCTGGTCTACCCAGGCCACCCTACCCTACTTGTCAGCACCTTGAGCTCCTGACGGGGTCAGATGCCAGGCAGAGCAGCTAGATTGGGGGTGGGGGGAGTCTGTGGGCCCACTAGATGGAAGCTTTAATCCCAACTCTAACTCATGCTGGCTGTCTGACCTCAGGCAAGTCATTTCACCTCTCGAAGCTTCCAGTTTCCTGTCTGTAAAATGGGGATAGTAGAAGAGTTCACAGAGTTGGGGGGACCCGGTGCCTGGCACAGAGGGGCGAGTAGCACCCGCTACTGCCACTGGGATTACCTGACTGGCAGGACCTGGCATGTCGTTGTAATGGTGCTGTAAATGGCAGACCCCCCACGAGACAATAAGCAGGTGCTAGGTCTCGTTCTTTCATTTACTCAACAAATATTTATTGAGTACCTACTATGGCCCAGTCACTGGGCTGGGGGCTATGGAAAAGTGTCTTCCCCCCTGGGTTTGCTTCAGGGATAGGGCTTATTTGAACCAGCCAGGAGGTACGATGTACTTCAGTGTCAGGTGGTGACACATGCTGCAGAGTAGGCCAGAGGGATGGGGTAGAGAGTGAGGGCAAGGGCAGCCAGGGGACCTGGGTCCAGGTCCAAGAGAGCGTCTCTGAGAAGGTGGCATGTGACAGAGACCTCAAGGAAATGAGGGCAGGAGCCATGGGGATATTCCGGGGACAGCAAGTGCAAAGTGTCTGGGGTGGGGGTGGTTACGACTAAAGAACAGCTGGGAGTCCAGTGTGGAGGGGACAGAGGGTTTGGTGGGGAGAGAATGGGAGGCGAGGTCCGAGGAGCACCTGGAGCAGACTGTGTGGGGCCCTCGCTCCGGGTGAGATGAGGGTCTTGCAGGACTTTGAGCAGAGACTTGCGTCTTAACAGGACCCTCTGGCTGCTGCGTGGAAACCAGGCTGAAGGGATCAAGGGCAGAGGCCGGAAGGCCAAGGAGAGGCACTGCTCTGGTGCGGGAGAGAGATGGCAGTGGCTGGACCGGGGGGCGGGAGCAGAACGGCGAGGGCTAGTTGGATTCTGGAGACGCTTTGGAGGTACAACAGCAGGATTTCCGGGTGGACTGACTGTGGGGAGAGAGACCGGGAGGTGGGGAGAGAGGGGCGAAGAGAAAAGACAGAGAGGAGTTAGTCCATGACCTGGACGCAGTCACCTGTGTTGGCAGAAAGGGTACTGAGCCAGGGGCCCTCATGGTCACTTCAGGGAACGTTTGGGTGACTGGAAACACGTGGTGAACTAAGTATCAGAATGTGGGTCTCCGTTAGAAACATGGCATGGCATAACATAACATAAAGGGATAAAGAATAGCAAAGCCTTTTCTGTCGTAAACTCTAATGGAAGGGGCCACAGAAATGAGCTGGGGAGTCAGGAGGCCCTGGTTCCAGGCTGGCTCCCATGGCCATTGTGTGGACTTGCCTGGGTATCTGCCTTCCCTGGGCCTCCAGTTCCTTTTGGAAGATCTTGTTCTGACTCCAAAGGGTCATTCTTCAGGCCTCCCCCTGGAGGCTCCGGGGCACCTGCCGTTGTGGAAGTCAGGGAGGGGGCGGGCAGGGGTCCTAGTGAGCTCAGACCTGAGCTGCTTTTCCTGGAGGCGTTTCCATCTGATTTCCAGGGCAGCCGTGGCTGAGCGAGGAGGGACCTGTGTGGGTCCCTGTGTTCTGCCCTGTGGCAAGTCCTAGTGGGGTGACTTAGAAGGGGTGGCTCCTGCAGGGGGCACATGACCTCAAGCTGGGCCTTTGTTCCGGCAAAGCAGCTGAGCCAGCACCTGAGCTTGGCTTGGCTGTATTTCCCAGGTGCGGCTCCTCTAGGGCCTGGCCTGACAGAGGAGGTCCCTTCTGCCTCCTCCCAACCACGCCTTTCTCTGCATTTCCACCACAGAGGGCAGAAGTGTCTCCAGTAAGCACCCGGTCACAGGACTCAGCCCATGGCAGCCACGAGGGGCCTAAGAGGTCATTGTACCACTGGGGAGACTGAGGCCTTGTGTGGGAGAGACTTTCCCTGACCATAGGAGCTGAGGCTCGGACCGGGGACCACCACTTTGCCATTCAGGGCTCTGTCCTCCCCAGCCCGACTCCTCCTGCCTTTTTTGTTTTCTGTGCCCTTTGTCACGGGTTGGTTGGGAAAAGGGAGGAAACTGTTGAGTCAGGCTGACCTGGGTGCTGAACCTACTTCTGCCACTCACTTGCTGTGTGACCTTAGGTGAGCTGCTCAACCTCTCTGAGTCTCAGTAGGACCCCTCAGCCAAATGGATGTAATGACAAGAGCCTGTGGGGAGGAACAAACCAGGCACTCTTTGTAGAACTGGACCAACAGGCGGCCCTTGACAGGTGGCAGTCTCATCTGGGTCATCCAGTGGGAGGAGGAGACAGCCACAGTGTAGGTCATGCCAAGAGCACTTCCACCTGATGTTGCTCTCGGAGGAATCACCCGGAGCACACACAGGATCTGTCTCAGAGGGCCAGGGCCCCCTGGACCGAGTCTGGAGAAGAGGCCGGCACCCCAGTGCCTGGGAGACTGGGAGCCACCCTCTGTGCTTCACTCAGTGTCTCCTCATCCACGCCCAGCCTGGCCCTGGGTGCCAGGACCTTGCAATGCAGCCACCGCTGTCCTGGTTGGTGGGCAGCGGCCCTGGGCAGGTCAGAGCCAGCCCCAGCATGAACTGTCTCCCCAGTGTGAGTAGTGGCTCACTGGGGCGTGGCGGCACTGGCGTCAGGGAGGCTGCCTGGTTCCAGGAGGTTCCGGGAGCATGTGACAGAGCTGGGAGTGCCTGCATCTGCCCCCACACTGCGGTGTCTCCTTCCCTTCCCAGCTACACCAATCAAGAGCGTAGACCGTGCCCACTGCCTCCGCTTACTCCTTAACCCACTGCTTCTGCCTTTTGTTTCCATGCTGCCCACTGCTGCCCCACTCCCTCCTCTTCCCAGCTGAGCTTCTCAGGGGTGGGTTATGCTCACTGACTCCAGTCACTCCTCACGCACTGCACCCTGCCTCTCACCGCATCCCTCTGTGGTCCTTGTTTTCCCCAAGGCCACCAGGACTTCATGGTTCACCTCAGTCCTCACCTCCCCCAGGCTCCGGGCGGTGGTGCAGGCCCCTGATCACCCCTCCACAGCTTGCTGGACCTCTGACAGCCTCTGCCTTCCTGGCAGCTCCACCTCACCACCTTTGCTGGCTTTTCCTCCTCCGTCATTCCCTTAAGCGTTTCTATTGTCCTGGCTGCCTTTTCTTCTCAGACCACACCCTCTCTAGGACTCGTCATCTGCCACTGCTTCAATGTCCCTGTGAACACCCACAGTCCTCAAACCGCCAGCTCCATCCTTGGCTTTTCCCCAGAGCTCTCATGCATGGCACTGCTGATGTACCAGAAGCATCTTACTCAGCACGGCCCAAGTGATCTCAGCATTTCCACCCAGGCCTGTCCCTGCCACTCTGTCCCCTGCCTAGTGAGGGGCACCGTCGTCCTCTGCATGGACCCTGATGGCTGCACCCCAGCATTCCCTTGCCCCCTTTCTAAATAACAGCTTTATTGGGATATGGTTTACAAACCATAAAGTTCACTTATTTTAAGTATTCATTTGAGTTTTAATAAATTTATACAGCTGTTCAGCTGACACCGCAATGCAAAAGTTTCCTCGCACACATTTGTAGTCAGTCCTCACCCACACCCCAGGCCCCAGACAGCCACTGATCTGACTGGCCTTTTCTAGAAAGCACATATAAATGGAAACATGCAACACGTGGTCTTTGTGTCTAGCTTCTTCCACTCGGCAATTATTGTTTCTCTTCCTCTGTGTATGTATCAGTACTTCATTCTCTCTCGATGCCGAATTTTGTGGATGTAGTAGAACCTTTTGTTTATCTGTTCACTAGATTTGGATTTGGGCTATCATGGATAATGCTGCTGTGCACACCCACACACAAGTCTTTATGGGGACACAGGCTTTTGTTTTTCTTGCATTCCTCCTTTGTTTCCACCATCCCCAAACCCTGGTTTCCGGTGGGGAGCCCTGTGGTCCCAGGGAACTGACTCTTCCTCCCCTACTCAGGGATTGATCATGTGACCCCAGCTAAGCCAGTCAGTGTGTTCCATTCCCCAGGCATGATGATTGGTTCCTGGACAGGCATGTGACATAAGCAAGTCCAATCAGAGTGACTCTTAGAAAGAGAAGTCCTTCCTCATGCCTGATGGTGTTCCTTGCCGGGAACGGCTGCAGCCACTTTGTGTGCGTGCAGGAAGCCAGCGTTAGGATGGAGCTGACGTGGAAAAGGGCTGGGATGAGAAAACAGCAAAACAGAGGTGACACCCTGATTGAACTGTGCCTGAAGTCCACAAAAATTCTGGAATTTTTTTTGTTATATGGGTTAATCAATTCACTTTATTGTTACAGCCAGCTTGAGATGTGTTTCCTGTTATTATTGTTGACAGCCCAGGGATCAGCAAACGATGGCCATGGCCTGCCTGTTCTTATAAAAAATTTGTTGAAACACAGCCGCGCCCATCCACTTATGTATTGTCTATGGCGGCTTTGGAGCACTGAGTGGCCCACAAGCCTAAAATATTTACCATTGGTCCTTCAAGGAAAAGTTTGCTGAAAGGTTGGTACTTCATTCTTCCCCCACGCTTATCCAGTTTTGCTTCCTGTGGTTTCAGTTACCCATGGCCAACCGCAGAAAGTGATGAATGAAAAATTCCAGAAGTAAGAGTCTGTAAGTTTCAAGTTGCACGCTTGAGTAGCACGATGAGATCTCGTGCTGTCCCACCCTGTCCCACCCGGGACCCGAATCTCCCCTTTGTCCAGCATCTCCCCACGGTGTGCACTGCCCATCTGTCAGTCACTTAGTCGCCATCTTGGTTACCAGGTCGACTGTCACAGTATCTCAGTGCTCCTGTTCAGAGTGGCCCTGATTTTACTTGACAGTGGTCCCCAAACCACAATAATGAGGCTGGCGATTCGGGGATGCCAAAGAGAAGCTGCAAAGCACCTGCTCTAAGTGCAAAAGTGAGCACAGTACAATAAGATATTTTGAAAAAGAGACCACATTCATATAACTTTTATTGCAGAATATTATTATAATTTCTTTATTTTATTATGAGTTATTGTTCATTAATCTTGTATTGTGCCTAATATACAAGTGAACTTTTGTCATAGGTACGTGTGTATAGGAAGACACACAGGGTTTGGTGCTGCGTGTGGTTTCAGGCACCCACTGAGGGTTTCAGCAGGCACTGCCAAGGGTGAGGGGGCTACTGTATTCACCGTGTGTGTCTCCCAGTCACATGGAGCAGGAACCTGGGGGGTGCCTTTGCCTGCCTTTATCTCATCCTCCACATCTAATCAGCCCTGAGTCCTGAGCCTGCCTGCCCCGCCCCCGCCCTGGCGCCCCTGCCCCGGTAGCTTGTGGTCACTCTCACCCAGATCGCAGCGCCACAGCTAGGCTGCCCCCAAAGCTGCTTGTGAGCTTTCTCTGATTCAAACTTGACTAAGCCCTTGACTCCCCACTGCTCCCAAGGTAAAGGCCGCACTCCCTGGACGGACATGCAGGACCCTCATGATGGAGCCCCCACCTGCAGTTCCAGCCCTGTCTACTCTTCTCTCCCTCCCCCTCCCCCTCAGAGCCCACAGGCCAGCTCCCTACCTGTGCAGAATTCCTCACGGTTCCCCAAACATGGCACGCTTTGTCCTTCCTCTCTGCCTCCAGTGCCCTTCCCCACTGTGTCCACCTAGTGGACTCCTGTGCATCCTCCAAGGCCCAGCCAGAGCCTCCCCTCCTCTGGTATTTCTCTAATTCCCCAGACTGCTCAGGGCTCCCATGGGCCCCTGGGCTTCCCTCCACGGCAGCTTCCGTCACCTTGGGCCGCCGTGTCTGTTTACATATTTGCCACCCCCACTGAATAATTCTCATTGCCTTCCGTGTTTCCTGGCTTGGGGCATGCACAGAGTAGGGGCTCAGGAAATGTTTGTTTGTGGGGCACAGACTAGGGGCTCCCTGCCTTCTGCTCCAAAGCCACCAGAAGGAATTGGAGGGGCTCCAGGCTTTAAATGAGGGAGGGCTTGACAACGTTAACAAGGGGAGATGGAAGGGCCGGAACTTCCTGGGCCCCCAGGCAGGAGTCTCTTCAGGAAGTGCAGAGAGATGCCTTCCAAGAAGGACAAAATGGACCAAGCAGGAGCTCGGGGAAGGATTCAGAGGAAGGAAAAGTAGGGCAGGTGAGAGTAGGCCGCTGCAGCGGCCCCAAGAGTGTGGAATAGAAATGAAGGGATTACAGGGAAATGTCATTAAATGAAGATCTTCCGTGGCCTCTGGAAGTCAGCGGACCAGCCGAGAGGAGCCCAGATGGCCAGTGAGGGGGCTGCTGGGTCCTGTCAGACTGCAGAAGGTTTAGGGATTTACAAGACTGGCTCTTTGGAGGATTTGGGGAACATCTGATTTCCAAGTCCTCAAATGAAACAAATTTGGGCACCAGCTGGCTGGGTCCTCGGTAAACCTTCCCAAGAAATGGGTGTGGGCAGACCTGGGGGAGCCCTGACCTCGGAGACCAAGCCAGCTCTGCCCTCACCCGCTGTGGGGTGTCGGCTCAGAGCTGTGGCCACATTGCCCCTTCCAGGAGTGTGTGCTCATGTGAATCCAGTGCACAGAAAACCAGAGACCAGGCCGGGCCTGAACTCTGACACAGGGCTATCGTGACAGGCAAATGAGACAGTGGCTGTGAAAGGGCCGTGCAAACTGAAACTCTGTGACTCCGTGTCGATGTGTCCTTCTGTGCGGCCATCCTGGACTCCCCCTGCTGAGCCGGCCACCCTGTCCACCCCCAGCTTCCCAGACTGTGTAAACCTCGTCCTGGCACCCGCCCGCTGTCACAGACCCTAGTGTAGGACATTCCCCCGCCCCTCAGACCGAGCTCCTTGGGGGCAGGAACAGGCGCGTCGGTCTTCCACGTCTGGCTCGGTGCCTGGCTCAGAGCAGGGGTTTGGCCGCTAGTTCTTGAATGACCTTGAATTGTGAAAAAGCAATTAACTTGTGGGTGCTGGATAGCCTCTGTTTATCAAAGCAAGGACCAGGTGGTACATGGTGGGAATCTTTCTACAAAATGGCAAAATGTTTTGTGAGTCATGGCTCAAAAAGTGTGAGCGTTTGGAAATGCGGTCTCGGGGTTGAGAGTGTTAAAAGCTCTCTGGTCTTGTTGCTCTCTGATAGGGTAGCCACAAGCCCCATGTGGCTATTTAAATTTCATTTCATTTAAAATTCAGTCCTTTAGCCACACTAGGCACATTTCAGGCGCTCAGCAGCCGCATGTGGCTCATGACCACAATTGGATGGTGCCAAGGAGAGCATTTCCATCCTTGCTCGGAGTCTTCTCGGACAGCACTCCTGGGGACTTGAAAATTCACTTCTGCGTGTTTTCTTGGGTCCTGATAATTTGGGGGAGAGAGCTGGGCCCCTGGAGTCTGACCAGCCAGAGTTTGAATCCCTTCTCATCCATTTTCTTGTTGTACAGCCTGGAGCAAAGGAAGTTCTTCCTGGGGCTCAGTGCTGTCATCTGCAGAATGGGTGACCATACACCGGCGCAGAGCCATGAGGGTTAGAGGACAAGCCTGTGTCGAGAGCTTCTCAGTGTCCTGTGGAGCTGCTGTTATTCACAGGGCGGTGTCCTTAGAGCTGTCAGAGAGGGCAGACAGGCTGCCTGCATCAGAAAGGCCTTGGAACTTGGGGCTCAGATGCCCTTTATTCCTCAAAACTAAGGGCAGGGCGTGACAAGTTTGTCCAGGCCCTAGGGGCCTGTCTGGGGTACTGCCCTAGGGCAGTAAGGCATGACTGGCTGGGGGCAGTCAGTAGGAGAGGACAAGGCTGGAGCTGGTGGGGCAGGGGCTGGTCAGAGCCTGGGAAATCCTGGGCAGGGGCGATGAAGCTTACTCCAGATTACCCGGATGCTGAGCAGGGGGCTTTGCAGTTTGGATTGGCACGTACTTTATGATTTGGGTTGGCCAGAAAGTTCATTTCGTGTTTCCTGTTCAATGGCTCTCATGGTTGTCTTGAACTTCATTCGAAACAATTTTGTTAGATTGCATTGTGATAGCTGTCATATCTGTGTGCATTAAAAAAAGCCATCAAAATGGTGAATTTTTGTGCAGCCATTTTAATATTGAGGATGGAAGAAAAATATACATTTTGGGCGTATTATGCTTTATTATTTCAAGAGAGGTAAAAATACAACTGAAATGCAGAAAAAGATTTACGCAGCATACGGAGAAGGTGCTGTGACTGATTGAAGGTGTCAGAAGTGGTTTGCGAAGTTTCTTGGTCCTATTGACATTTTGGCCAGATAATTCTTTGCTGTGGGGCTGTCTATGCACTGGAAGGTGTTCAGCAGCACCCCTGGCCTCTACCCACTGGAAGCAGGAGATGGCCAACATACTCAGAATATCCAAATCAATAAAGTTATTGGTGAAAACGAAAAGTGCGTCTTTTACTTTATAGAAAAAACTAAACAGACTTTTTGGCCACCCGGATAAAACTCTCTGCTGTCTTCTAGCTGACTAGAGAGTATTAATTAATAATAATATGAGGACTAACAGCGACTCTATTTGCCGAGCATTTTCCGTACACCAGGCACTGTGCTAAGAGACATAACATATACATGCATTAGTTCTTTGTGTCCTTTGTCATAGGTACATTATTATTCCCATTTTACAGGCAGGGAGCACTGAGGTCATTTGCTCAGGGCCACATGGCTACCGGGTGGTGGAGCTGGAGTCCACCAGGGCCCACGCGTTAGATAAAGTCCAAACTCCTTTTTCACCTGGTCCCAAAGGCCTCTGCAGAGCTGGCCTCAGTTGGCCCTTCAACCTTCACCTCCGTTATGCCCCGCCCATCTGGTCAAGTTCCTCAGACACCCAGGTGTCTCCTTCCTGTCTCTGTGCCGTGTTTATCCCTCAACCTAGATGCCCGCTCTTCCTCCCCTCCACCCTCCACAGATTCCTATTCACCCTTCAAGACCTAGTTCTAGCCCTGGCTGGCGTGGCTCAGTGGGTTGAGCACTGGTCTGCAAACTGAAAGGTCGCCAGTTCGATTCCCAGTCTAGGGCACATGCCTGGGTTGCGGGCCAGGTCCTCAGCTGGGAACGTACGAGAGGCAACCAATCGGTGTTTCTCTTCCTCTCTTTCTCCTTTCCTACCCTCTCTCTACAAAACAAATTTTTAGAATCTAAATAAATAAATACCCAGCTCCAGTGTGAGCCTCTTGAGGCCGAGGACTAGGCCTAAGTCATTTTTACGTCATAGTGTCCAGCCTGAGGCTTGGCCCACTGGAGAGGCCTCGGTAAGTTGTGAGTGGTGGGTTGGCGGGGAGTGAATGGCAAGTCTGGGTGAGTAGGTAGTTGGTGACGGCTGGGAAGGCAGGGGGGTGGCTGGTGTGTGGGTGTTGTGGGTGGCATGTGGGAAGATGCGTGGCTTGTGTTCAAATGCCCTGAGGCTTGAACTGAGCACAGAGCAGCGGGCATGGAGAGAAACTGTGGTTTGAGACACATCAGTGAGGGGCAGGCTTGGGGGAGAAGGTGATGAGCTCCATTTTGGATGTGGGGGCATGAGGGGCATATGGAGGGCGATCTGGCAGCAGGGCGTTGAGCCTCACTTGGGTTCAGGTGTGAGGCTGGGCTGCACAGAGAGACCTGGGAGGTCCACATGGACTCAGGACAGAGGACTGGAGAACCAGCCATCAGAGGAGGCAGAGGAACCACGGGACCTAAGGCAGATCTGGGAAGGACACAGCGCACGAGGCAAGGGCGCTGCCCCGTCAGGAACAACCACAAATCATTGCAGCTGGTGCATCTGGCAGCCAGTGCCGAGGAGGTGCAGACAGAGGACTCGGTGCTAGAGGCTGAGATTAGCCTGGGGAGCAGTTACCCTGAGCGGGGTAAGTGCACAGCCGGAGGCAGGGAGCAGGAAACGAGCAGGTTTTGTCCATGGGCTCTGAGGCCCTTGGAGCTGCAGCAGTCAGCTGGAGGCTCCACGTGTCTTCCTGTCCCAGCTGGCACCCTGTGACCCCAGCCTCCAGCATCTGGGAGGACTCAGGGGAATTCGGGAGCTGCGTTACATTGGACAAGTCATCTCCCCTCTCCAGGCGTCAGTTACCACATCTGAAAACCAGAGTCACTATCACCTGCCTGGTTTGCTGAGAGGAGTGACCAAGATGTGGGGGTGCAAGAAGCCCCCAGTGTGGGAATGTGGGAGTGTGTGAGGGAACCCCATACACGCTGGTTTTCAAAACTACTTTTTCATTTCAATTCAACTTAACAAATATTTATTGAGTTTAAAGCTAAACTCATTTTGTAAATTAAATTTTTGTACAACCAATGATATCATTTTACCTGGGGAAGCTGCTTATTATTTGAGGAGCCCTGAGTTGAAGTCTTTTGAAAAGCTCCAGTTGGTTTGTTTTTTGAGTAATGGGGATTTTGACTTTTCAAGCATGCAGAGTGAGGCTTTCATTTGCTCCACATGTGTTTTGAAAAGATCCTCCTGGCTGCTGCACAGAAAATAGACCGAGGGCGGCAGCGGGGTGCCCGGGGAGGAGGCCCGTGCGGTGGTCTGACAAGAGACAGTGCTGGCTGGGACGGGGTGGGGGTGACTCTGGGGATAAAAGGAAGGAGATCTGAGAGATGGTTAGGAAGGTTAAAAATGTAGGACATGGTCCTGGGTTTTACATCTGAGGGGATGAGGGAGAAGAAGGAAGGGGCATGGGAGCCTCCGGGCTTCTTGGTTACTGAGGAGAGAGAGCTGGTTCGGGGTGCCAGGTTAGGCAGTGATGCAAGAGGGCAAGGTCCCAAGGGAAGGTCACAGACTGGACCCTGGGCACATAACGTGTGAGGTGTCCGCAGGGTGGCAGGCCGAACTGGCTGTAGGAACTTGGCTACGTGGACCTGGAACTCCAGCTGGGAGAAGAAAATGTCGATGACAGAAAGGAGGGGGATGACAATTAGTCAATAACGATTTATTTCGCAGTGAAAATATTTGTTGAGCGAAGTCTTCCCTGAGCACCTCCACGGGCCAGGTGCTGCGCCAGGCACTGGGGATCTGGCCATTAAACTGAAGAGACAAAACTCTCCGCCTTGTGGGGCTGACATTTCAGTGGGAGGGGCAGGCAGTAATCAGGTAGATTACTCATTTGCATATCCTGTTATATAGTGGCAGGTGCCAAGGAGAACAATACAGCAGGGAGGGACAGGCCCTGGGAATATTAGGTGCCGTGGATGGGTGGGCGATGGGATCAGCTGATGCGGGGGCGGTGCTCCCTGAATACATTTATAGGCCTCACAACAACTGTATGAGGAATTACTCCCCTTTCACAAATGAGCGGCCGAGTCACAGAGAAGTCAGAAACTTTCCCAAGGTCACTCTGCTGTGTAACTGGCAGAGCCTGGCTTTCACCAGGAGCCCATGCTCTTCAGCGAAGAGTCAACCGCTGTGCTGAACTGCCTCTCGTTGACAAGGTCAGGTCTCAGCAAAGATCAGAAGGAAGGGAGGGGGCAAGGCTCACAGACGTCTGGGCCCCAACATTCCAGGCAGAGAAAGAGCAAGGGCACAGGCCTGGGGCAGGAGCAGGGCTGGTGTATTTAAGGATCAGCACCAAGGCCAGTGTCACTGGGGCAAAGGGAGTCAGCCTAGAGTAACGGGGAGAATCGGAGGCAGTATCTGTAGGTGGTGCGTCTGTGGGGCCGTCAGCTTTTACTTGAGGTGAGGTGAGGCCGTGGAGGGTTAAGAGCAGAGGGACAGGATCTGATTTGCGTTTTAACCTGCTTCCTCCGGTTTCTGTGTCAGGAGCAAAAGCAGAGGCAGACGAGAGAGGACGTGACTAATCCAGGCGAGAGATGATGGCTCAGTCCACAGTGGTGGCAGCAGTGCAGGTGGCGCATCAGCTTTTTGATATAATGTGAAGGTGGACCCGGTAGGAGTTGCTAATGGCTTGGATGCGGAGGGTGAGGGAAAGAGAGGCGTCAAGGATGACTCCAGGATTTGGGCCTGAGTGATGGAAGGAGGGGGTTACATCCACCAAGGTGGGGGCAGCTATGGGAGGAGCCACTTCATAAAGTACTCTCCACGTCCATTATCCCTTTTAATCCCCGGGCTCCTCTCGGAAGTAGGCGTTGAGACTCTCGGGTTACATGACTTGCCCCGTGTCACCTGGCCAGAATGTGGTGGAGCCAGGGCCGGAAGCCAAGTGGGCATCGCAGGGTTTGGACTTGGGTTCATTCCTTCAATCGGCAGCCCTTCCTGGAGCACCCACTCTATGCCAGGCACGGACTGCACTCAGTGTTGACAATGATGACCAAGGACGACGATCCCTGCCCTCTGGAGCTACCAGTCTGATGGAGGAAGCAGGGTCAACCAATAATCATGGAAATGATTTCCTCGTGTCAGTAACACTAAGGGACCAGAAGGAGAAACAGATGGATTCTAGGAGCCAGGGAGCAGGGACCCGACCTAGCTGGGAGGTCAGGGAGACTTCCTGGAGGAGGTAAATGTGAAGTGCAAAGATCTCTGGGATAGATGGTCTGGGAGTACGTGGGGACCTCTTGGGAAATACTCCCTGGACCATAGTGGAAGAACCAAGAGGACCGCAGACACCTAGAGAACAGCTACCCATTTGGAAGTCAAAGAATCTTTTTTTTTTTTTAGTGTTGGATTGTTGTAACTGCTTTTTTTGAGACAGAATTCATGTACCATACAATGCCTTCTTTTAAAGTGTACAATTCAATGCTTTTTAGTTTATTCACAGAGTTGTGTATCCATCACCATGATCCATTTTAAAACATCGTCGTTATCCCAGAAGTAAACCACAGACATCTGAGCTCTCGTCCCCTCCTGGTCCCCCCACTGGTAACCACCCATCCACTTTCTGTCCCTCCAGAGTCACCTGTTCCGGGCAGTTCCCAGAAGTGAATCATGCACTCTGTGGTCTTCCGTGGCTTCTTTCATATAATGTTCTCGAGGTTCGTCCACGTTGGAAGCCCCAGAATCTAAACACCTGGCAGGGACCTCAGACACTTCCTGCTGCTTCTCCCACCTGTTGTAAAGTGAGGGATACGAGAGGAGACTTGCTCTGGTCCCTCAGCAAGGAAGTAGGGGGACTCTAAGACAGCTCCCAGGACCCCCAGATCAGGATGACTGCCCCACTCCCCTGCACAGAATGCCGCCCTCCGCTGTCACCCCTTTTCCTTCAGCTTTGGGAAGGAAAGCTTTGGCTGATTTTTGCTAAAAGTGGCAGCCTGATCGGGAGCGCATCCCCCCAAGCCCTGGATTTGCATGTCTTGGCAATTTTCACACCCCATGGTGCATCTTGAAATCTTTTATACATCTTTAAGAATTCATGTCCACTAATTCAGAATTTTTTTGGAGTTTAGTATTTTCTTTTCCTGGTACTTAAACATTTCCCAACCAGATGGTTATGCCTGTTTATCTTGGTTGATGATTTTCTTGCTTTCTTTTTTCTTAAAGATTTTATTTATTTATTTTTAGAGAGAGGGGACAGAAAGGAGAAAGAGAGGGAGAGAAACGTCAATCAGACCCCCAGTTGCCTCTCGCACGCCCCCAACTGGGAGCCTGTCCTGCAACCCAGGCATGTGCCCTGACTGGGAATCCAACCGGCAACCTTTGCATTCGCAGGCCGGCACTCGATCCACTGAGCCACACCAGCCAGGGCTTGGTTGGTGATTTTTCCCTCTGGAGGAGGCACAGGGGGTTAAGTGCTGGGTCTTGGAGTGAGATGCTCTCCCTCTTCCTTGGTGTGTGTACCCATGGGGAGCTCCTGAAACTCCCTGTGCCTGTTTCTCCCTTTGAAAAACAGATAACATCGTAGGGCTGTGGGAAGAAGGAAATTTGGCCTAGCCTGTTATGGGCTTGGCACAGAGTAGGAGTGCATATAGGGAGGTTAGAGATGTGAGGGCTTTCCAGGGCCCTGGGGTGACCTGGAGGGAAAGGCGACCCTCCCCCACCATCCATAGCCCCTTTCTCCATATTCCTGCTATGAACCAACCCCTGTACCTCCCCTCCCAAGGCTGAGAGGCAGAAGCCTGTGTTCAGATCCTAGCCCAGCCTCTTGTGTTCTGTGCAGCACAGAATTCGTTTCCATTGTGCCTCAGTTTCCCCACCTGTAGAATGAGAGGGTGGAGGGCGGAGCGTTTCCACTGAGGCCTCCAAGGCAGCTAAGAGGCTCCTGGGGAGGGGGTGTGGAATGGAGGAGCCCTTTTCTTCTCCCAGGAGGGCCGGGTTCCTGCTGATTTAAAGATCCAAGCAGGAGTGGTGGCACCTGTTCAGGAGAGGTGGGTGGAAAGGGACACCTGGCTTCTCTTTGCCTCTTGCACAAGATGTGTTATGTAGGAGGTGACAGAGGGGGGTGATGTAATGCAGCGCCTCCTGCTCTGAGTGCAGGGGACAGGGACAGAGCCAGGTATTCTACCTGCATTGTCTTTTTAATCCTCAGATTAGGAAGCACTCTTTTTTAAAAAATATATTTTATTGATCATGCTATTACAGTTGTCTCAATTTTCCCCCTTTGCCCCCCTCCACGTAGTGCCCCCCTCCACACAGTACCCCCCTTCCCTCCAGCAATCCCCCCTTAGTTCATGTCCATGGGTGGTGCATATAAGTTCTTTGGCTTCTCCATTTCCTGTACTATTCTTAACACCCCCCACCCCCACCCTGTCTACTCTGTACCTATCAATCACACTTCTTAATCCCTTCATCTTTCCTCCATTCTCCCCCTTCCCTCTCCCACCTGATGGTCCTCCATGTGGTCTTCGTATGTACAGTTCTGCTCCTGTTCTAGCTGTTTCCTTAGTTTGTTTTTCAGATTCAGTTGTTGAGAGCTGGAAATTTGTTGCCCTTTTAGTGTTCATGGTTCTGATCTTCTTTTTCTTAGATAAGTCCCTTTAACATTTCATGTAATCAGGGCTTGGGGATGATGGACTCCTTGAGCTTGACCTTGTCTGGGAAGCACTTTATCTGCCCTTCCATTCTAAATGACAGCTTTGCTGGGTAGAGTCATCTAGGTTGTAGGTCCTTGCCTTTCATGACTTGGAATACTTCTTTCCAGCCCCTTCTTGCCTGCAAGGTTTCTTTTGCAAAATCAGCTGGTAGTCTGATGGGAACTCCTTTGTAGGTTAACTCTATCCATTTCTCTTGCAGCTTTTAAGATTCTCTCTTTGTCTTTAACCATTGTCATTTTAATTATGATGTGTCTTGGTGTGAGCCTCTTTGGGTCCAACTTAATTGGGATTCTCTGGTCTTCCTAGACTTGTCTGTCTATTTCCTTCACCCAATTAGGGAAGTTTTCTTTTATTATTTTTTCAAATAAGGTGTTAATTTCTTGTTCTTCCTCTTCTTCTGGCACTCCTATGTTTTGGATGTTGATATGTTTAAAGTTGTCCCAGAGGCTCCTAAGCTTCTCCTCATTTTTTTAAAAATTCTTTTTCCTTCCTGCTGTTCTGATTGAATGCTTTTTCCTTCCTTATGTTCCAAATCATTGATTTGATTCTTGGCTTCATCCACTCCACTGTTGGTTCCCTGTAGATTTTTCTTCATTTCGCTTAGTGTAACCTTCATCTCTTCCCTTATGTTGTTGCCGTACTCAGTGAGTTCTTTGAGCATCCTGATCACCAGTGTTTTGAACTCTGTATCTGATTGGTTGGTTATGTCTCTTTCATTTAGTTTTTTCTGGGGTTTTGTTCTGTTCTTTCATTTGGGCCACATCTCTTTGTCTCCTCAATTCAGCAGCCTCCCTGTGTTTGTTTCTGTGCATCAGGTAGAGCTCCCTGTCTTAGAAAAGACACCCATCTAGATGAATGCGGCCCCTTTAAATCTTTGGTTGTTGGATGTCCCTACAGCTCGATTTTCTGACAGTTCTGGTTGTTATTTGTTTTGAGATATAATTGTAATTCTCTCTGTGGTTGAGTGAGGGAGTGAAGCGTGTCTACCTACCCCTCCATCTTGACCAGAAGTGCACTCTTAATACTGTTTGACAAGTGAGGAAACTGAGGCTCAGAACAGGACAGCTGTCCTTCCGTGAGTGAGCGGCTGAGCTGGGAGGCGTCTCAGGACTGTGTGGCTTTCCTGACTGCCCCCATTCAGGGGAGGTGAGGGCAAAGCAAGACAGGGAGGATCAAAGGCTTTGAAACCCAGCTTCTAGGCTGCTGTGGGGATTCTGTGGGTGGTGGGAAAGGCATCATAAATATGCATGACATGCAAATAAGCCTCTGAAAAACAGTGTGGGGGCCCCCAGGAGCCGGGAGGCTGGAGTGCTTAGAAAGATGTAGTGTTGTACACTTGGGTTTTTATGATTGCTGCATGGTGTCTTCCTTCTCAGGGTTCCCAGGGCAAGTCCAAGCATCTCAGGGTGGAGAGATTATCTCAGGCACCTCCTAATTGACATTCTCCCCCATTTCTGCAGATACTGGTGCCTTCCCTTCTGCCAGGCACCTGATGATCCAAACCTGGTCACTGCCGGCACTGGAGGGCCCCTGTCCCACACTGGTTGCTGCCAGCTCCTCTGATTGAGTGCCTGGAGGGATGTGTGTGCCAGCCCTATGTCCAGTGCCCACTCCTGAGGTGACACCTGCTGGTTCCCGACTGGTTCCTGTTTTCCCTCTGCACGTAGCTCCCTGGTTGGTAAGTAACTGCGCCTGCTGGCCTGGGCACACAGAATCAGGCAGGGCTGCTCACCACCCACTCGTGCTCAGCACAGCTGGGCAATACCCAGCTCTCCCCACAGTACCACCAACATGCTGGCGAAGGGCCCTCAGTGAGAGCGATCATGTGTCTGAGCTCAACTCATAGTTTAACTGCTTGTCTTACCCTGTCCTCCCGACAGCCCAACAGGTGGGCATGGTGATGGCTTCCTTTTTATGGAGGAAACAGCCTCAGAGAAGGGAAGCCACTTACCTGAAGATGCACAGTGAGCTCAGCTCTGTCTTCCTCAAAGGCCAGCCCGTGCCACACCCAAGGGGCTGGGACAGTTGGTAACAAGGGTTCCGGAAGGGAAGGGGAGGGGCGAGCCATGCTGGGGCTGAGGCGAGGCCATCAGAGTTCCTGAATCCTGGGGAGCCTGGTGGTTCCTGCTCCTCCAGCCTGCTCTGCCCGCATTCCTCCAGTTCCCACATGGACGGACATCAACACAGGAGGAGGTACAGGGCCTAGCAGCCTCTCTGACCGCCCGTCTGAGGATGTGCAGCCTGCCCCCACCCTCTCCACCCCAAGCCTGGTCCTGTCACCTTTCCCACAATGATGATCCCAAGAACACACCTCTCTCAGGGCCAGCACAGTGCCTGACACTCTCCATGTCCCTGTGTCTCGTCCTACCGCCATCTCCCGGACCGCAGAGCCATGGCTAGTCTAGTTCACAGACGAGGGTACCAAGGCTCAGATGAGTTAAAGGGTGGGCGCAGGGCCACCCAGCCACCACTCAGCACTGCATGGCACCGTTGGTTACAATCTGCGACTTCTGCCCCCTGAGGGTGAGAAACAACCGCTCCATCCCCCACTGGACAGCTGGCGCCTGCGAGTGCCTGGCGTGTAGTGGGTGCGCAGCGAATGGTGGTGGAAGGAAGGAGAAAGGGACAGGAGAGAAGGCTCTCTCACCTCCCTCCACCTAGACGTCATCAGGACCCCTGAGCCCAGTGGCCTTTTAGCTGCTGACCCCAGAGAGCATGCAGTCAGCTCGGGCCTTCAGCAGGGTGGCCCGCCCCCCTGGTCTCCATTCTCTCCTCTGCCCACAGCTGCCCAGCCTCCCTGGTGGGATGGTTCTGAGAAGGGAAAAGTCTTGTAAATATGTATCGTATGCAAATGCTATAGGATAATTTAAAAACCCGTGAAGTTCATTGTAGATAATGTACGTACAAGTGCTTCTTTAAGAACAAGGAGCTGCACTCTTGTGTGGTGCCAGCCTTCTTATTAACAACTGTGAAAAGGGCCCTATTAATCCGCTGCCCCCAGCCCGGCGCCCCTAATCTGTCCCCTGGCCTCTTGTAGGGACTGCAGACAGCAGCTGCATTTGGCTGAGAAGCTATTGCAGGAAAAGAAGCGATGAGGACGTCTCAGGCTGAGAGCTGTGGGTTTCTGTGGGATTTAATCTTTCGCACACTCTCCTGGTCGTGCCCTAGTTCCTGCGTGTCCCCGCCAGGAACTCAATATGTAACGGGAGCTGCCTGAATAACTGAGCATTTCCATACTATGTGCCTGGCATTCCACTAAGTGCATCCTCTGCTTTGTCATCTCAGCTAAATTCCTGATGACCCTGTGGGAGGTTGATAGGAAGGCCGAGGCATGGGCCTGGGGGAGAGGGCTCAGCCGTCAACTTCATAGCCTTTCCTGAAAACTGCTGCCATTCGGTGCCACCCTCTGCCCCCCAAGCCAGGCACAGCCAGAGGGACAGGATTGTGGCCACCGAGAACACAGCGTAGCTGGCAGCCCCTGGCACGTGTGGCCCAGTGACGGAGAACGGGATTCCTTGGCACGAGCTGGGGGAGCAGCCGTCAGCCTTGTGAGGAAAGATGGAGGCCTGGGCGGCAGCGAGGGAGGTGTGACTGCTGCTATTTTGCTAACAAGCTGGTTATTTAAAGAACCGCCAGAGCCCAAGTTGGGAAATCGGCTGGGGAGTCTCCGTGCCCAGGACAGAGGTAGCCAGGGTTCCGGGAATCTGGCTCAGTTGGGGCAGAGTAGCCACACTTTTGTGGTTTTTATTTGCCTGTTGTTATCAGTAATAGTAATGGTAATAGCACTAGAAAAGTTAAAACTGGATCATCTTCGTGGCGCAAATAGGCTGCCAGGATTGGGAAGGGTTTCAGGAGGGGTTTCCGAGGGGCCGGCGCTGCTCTGTCCATCAACTCACGTGGCGGCTCCACAGCTCTTTGTTTCTTGATAATTCGCTCAGTAAACACCCCCGTTTCATGTACTTACATTATATTTCACAGTAAAAAGGCTAAAAAGCAATTTAACAATAGTAGTTAATATTTATGGAGCACTGATCTAAATGCCAGGCTCTTGCTAAATGTTGTAGCTTATCTCACTGAATCCTCGCAGATTCTGTTGTTCTCCCCATTTTACAGAGGACAAAGGGGAGGCTTAGAGAGGTAAAGATGCTTGTCACGCGGCCAGAGAGCGCTCAGGGGCAGGAACTGGGACGAGAAGCCGGACAGGCTGACTGAAGCCAGCATGACTGGCCATGTTTGAGGATTGGGGGCCAGGAAGTCTTCCCGAAGGGCAGGTTCTTCCGTTTGCTCCTCACACATGTGCTGGTGCCTCTTGCATTTTTAAGGCTCAGGAGGCCAGGCAGGTGTCTGTGGCCATTGACAGCAGATGAGGCATCGGGGAGTGTGACAGGGGCTCAGAGCAGAGCATTTAGCCATTAATAGGTGTTGAAGGATAGGAATGTGTCATCCCAAAGGACAAGCCAGGGGAGGCGGCCAGGGCATAGCTAGGAATCATTCAAGATAAAAAGAGGCCATCCAGGTGAGGCAGGGTCAGACCTAACCTCTGAACTAGCTGTATGTGGGCCTGCACTGCCATTTCCTGAGGACCTACTGTGTGCTAAGCACATTCATTATCTTCCTTAATCTTCAGAATAACCCTGTGAGGTGGGTGGTATTGGCCGAATTTTACAGATGAGGGGACTAAGCCCTCGAAGGAGGAAATGACTGGCCCAAGGCCACACAGCCAGCATGTGGTAGAGCATTCCGCAGGCCCTCTCCGGCTCCAGCGCCCTGTGGGTCTCCTGTGTGTGTGAAGGCCTCAGGAAGGCAGGTACCTGGCATAGAATCTCCAAGCAGCCCGTGACTGCAACTGAGTTCTATGGCAGACCTCTGGGTCCCTGACCTGGTTCTGGGGACGTGGCCTGCAGGGCGGCATGGCAGAGGGTGTCTCCAAGCCCTGAAATAGGGGTGCCTGCCCTGCAGACAGGGCACCTGCCCCAGAGGCATTCCTGCCTTCCCAAGACATTCGTTGAAGGCTCGTCCCTGCTAGTCTATGCCCATCACAGAGCACACGGCCTTAGAGAGAGACCGATACTATTCAGTCACTCAAACAAATAAACGGAATACGCAGAGATGCCATCAGTGCAGTGGTAGAAGTCGGCATGGGGATGTTACAAAGATGAACAGGGTAGGAGGTCCCGAACGACATGGGATGGTTCAAGATGCTTCCCTAAGGAGGCAGCATTGAGCTGGGACCTGCAGGATGACCGGGATCTAGACTTGCTGGAAAGTGCTCACTGTGGCATTGTTGATAACAGAACAGTTGGGAGCCCACTTGTCTGTCACAGGAGACCAGTTAAGTCCGTGCGCCACGGCCACACAGTGGCACCTGCTGCAGCTGTTAGAAATGGGGCCATGGATCTGCATTTCCTGTTGCAGAAAGAACTTCATACTGTGTTACAGAGTTGCAAGAGAAGAGGTTATAAAACAGCGTAGGTAGCACGATGCCATTTTTTGTAAGAACTATGTGTGTTTCTGAAAACTGTTCACAGTGACTCCGTCCTGGGGCGTGGGGACATGGGAGATCTGTGTTGTCTTCTTAATACTTTTCTGGATTTAGAGTCTTTTCTTAGTGTTAGAACTTGGGAAGGGAAATGGGGGATTTTAGAACTTCCACAGTCCTGCCCAGAGTAGTTCTCCAATAAAATAAGGTAAGATGTGGGCTGGGGAGTCAGCAGATCTGGGTCACACCTCAGCTCCACCACTTCTTGGCTGTGTGACCTTGGACAAGTCACTTGCCCTCTCTGAGGCTGAGTTTTCCCTTCTGTGAAACAGAGACAAGAACAGCAGTGTCAGGGGTGGTTGTGGGGCTTTAGTGAGTTACCACATGCAGAGGGCTAGACCAGTCTCAGTGTTGCATCGCTGATGGCTACTGCCATTGCCGCTGTGACCTCCAGAGGTGACGCCTGCTCTGTGCTCATTGTGTGCTGCCTGGGCTCTCAGTGCTGACTGGTCCCCCAGGCTCACCTCTCCTCTCAGTTACTGAGAGTCAGACCCAACTGGGGGACGAGGCCCAGGGAGGTGGACAGCTTAGCTGGGTGTACACGGCCAGCACCATCCCCAACCCCCCGAGCCCCAGCTGCCTCCGCACCAGCTGACTTGCATTGCTAATGAGCACTCTCATGGGAGAAACTGTTATGGGAACCCCCTGGGCCTAGATTTGCTTGTTTTTGATAACCACCGACCGAACCTTCCCAGAAGGACAGATCCTGCCTCACAGGCACAGAATCTCAAATCTCAGACAGGGAGACTTACCCTGGTGAATTCAAACTCTTGGACTCCTGGAACCTCCGTTGTGTATACTCCAGCAAGAGCGAACGTACACATTTTACCAATAAGCGCACTGCACTTTCTCGGTGACGGCGATAAATTAGAAACTGCCCAATTATCTATCAGCAAGATGGCTAAACAAACGACAGCCCAGCCAGACAGCGGTGTTCTCAGAGGTTGTGGAGACAACGCCGTAGATCTCCACTGTTGACAGGGAAACATGCCCATGGCTCGTGGTTGAGGGGGAAACAGCAGGCTACAGAACAGTGTCTATTGTGTGGTCTCATTTTTGCTAGGGAAAGTGTACGTGAATATATACATGCCCCTGCCAAGCGAAGCATGCAGAAGGAAAACCATCACACTCTTCATAGGGGTTTCCTCTGAACGGCGAGATGTGGACAAGCTCTATTTTTATTTTTGTTTGTTTCGTTCAGATGCTTTTTAAGTACGAGTGACAGACAACGCAGGCCCAACTGGTTTAAAAAACAATGAAATGTATTGGCTTGTAACTGTAAAGTTCAGGGGGGATGGCTTCAGGATCAGCTGGATCCAGGGCCTCAGACCCCGTTACCAGGACCCAATTTCTCTCACTGTTTCTCAACTCTGCTTCCTCTGGGTTGCCCCCATGTTCTTACAGGGCTCTCTTGTGCGGGAGACACGATGCCTGTTCAGAGGACTATGCAAGACTTCTTCCCAGATAGCTCAAACACAAGGTTCAAAACTGAGTCTCAGCATTGATTGGTCAAATTTGGGGATGTGCCCACCCCTTAATCAGTTGCTCTGGTTGGCAGCTTGGCCTCTGCACCATCACCCAACTGGGGAGAGAGTCAACACCCCCAGAACTCCACCTGTGGAAAATGGGAATGGGTGGATCCCCCAAACAAAAATGTATCTGTAGCCTAAATAGACCACACAGTAGCTACACACAGAAAATTACCCCTCCTGTACTGATCTGAATTTCCCAAGATGCATGACCTTTATAATTAGAAAAAGAAACAATATAACTATAGAAAACAGTCCTAAGCACAGATCTTACAATCAGAAGCTCATCGAGGCAGCTTTAGACTCTCGGAATCAGAAGCTCCGAAGTGCTAGTCCAGCTCAGGAGACATCAGCCTTCTTGGTGTCGGAGCCCATGCTGGGCCTGGGAGGGAGCTATCCTGGCCCTCGAGGGCTTTGCACATTTGTGGGGAGTGGGAGGAGCCCATAGATGATTCACTTGCAGTGTGGGTGTGTGTACAAGGGCCGAGGGAACACAAAGGCCAGCATGGGAGAAAGGAAGTCTTCCTGGAGGAGGTGACACCTAAGCCAGGTAACCGAAAAGAGTATGGGAAGACCATTGTGGGCGGGGGAAAATGTCAAGGGCGTGTGGTGGGGGAACAACCTGTGGATGTACAATGGCAGGTCCAGACCACACGGGCTTTGAATGCCAGGGTAAGAGCTTGGACTTGATCCTGAAGGCTGAGTCTTTGAGGAATGCTGTGGGAGGAGCAAGCTCAGTCTGGCTGGTAATGAAAGAGTGTAATCTTGGGATGGTGGTGTCAGGTCAAGGCCTCACGTGAGGAAGGAGAGAAAAGACCAAGTGATCCCTCAAGGGGGACTTCGGTATCTACTGGTCTAAATTCTTTTCCACCATGGGTCAGAGTTCCTGACCCCGAGGCGTTCAGCCACTGCTTGCACACCCTCAGAGGTGGGGAGCTCACTCTGTATTCCTTCCACCTCCGATTAGAAAGTTCCTTCACAGGATCAAGTCCACAATCCTGCCACTTCCCAGTCACCTGGCACCGAGGGTTGTCTCCCAAGTGACCTTCCAGGAGGGCTGGCAGGGACCTGCATTTTGGGACCATAGGATCCCAAGACCTAGGAGCCCCAGGTGCCTGCACCCCCTGCTGGGAACATGAATGGAGGAGGCAGGCAGAGAGAGTCATGTCACCCTGAAAGCAGGGGGAGTGGCTAGGCCTTGGACCCACATCTGTCAGCCAGTTCTCCAAGTGCCGTTACAGCTTACAAACCAGAAACCGCAGCTCAGTGCAACCAGGCCACCTACGCATCAACACAGAGCAAGCGAGGGGCAGATCTGGGGCTTGGGCCCCGTCTCCCCCACCCCTGTCCGCTCCATGGCCCTCCCGCTCACCTCCTGCCACCCCTCAGGTGAGCCCTAGTTACTTCATCCACTCGGACTTAGGCAGCTTTTTTTCTGGAAGCTCCAACTATCCCAGATCATCCCCTGGTACCCTTCTCAGTTTGCAGGCAGCCGGCAAAATCCTTATGAATCAAATGTTTTGTGACTGTTTATTTTGACAGCAGCATTTTTTGTTTCTGATACATCAAAGCTGTGACACGCACAGGCCATGTTTTGTGGGTTGTCTCTGATACTTCATCCTGCCCCAGGGTCCCCATTTAATCATTCATCCTCACACTTCACAAACATTTATTAGCACCTACCATGTGCCAGGCACTGTGCTACAAAGATGCATTAGAGCAGCCCCTGCCAGGGGAGCTCACAACTCAGCCAAGGGGAGAGGCGTCTCCATCAGTGACAGCAGGTGATGTATGGCCAGTCAGAGGGAGGTGCTGATCCCTCAGGGCTCTCCGGGGCCAGATCAGATGATTCTGTCCCTCTGAGCAGAGTCTTAAAGGATGAACAGGGGTTCTTCAGAGAAACAACTGGGAAGGGTGAATCAAGTAGAGGCACTGGGTTGTGGGAAGATCACACCTGCCTCCTGCTAAATTCTCAAGCCACAGGGCTTGAGGGGTCACCAGGAGAAAGAAGGTGGGAGAGCTCGGCCCAGGCCAGAGCTTGGAAGGCCTCAACTGTTGGGCCAGGGAGTGTGCACTGATTTTGGGGGGTAGAAGGAAGCCACAGGCGGGCTACATCTGGGTGTTAGAAACGTTGGGCTGCTGGCAGTCGGGAGTGACAGTGGGCAGGGCAGGACGGTGGGGATGGTGCAGAGAGGGGTCTAGCGGGGAGAGTTAACTGGATTGGGGACTTCATGGGTGCTGCAGAAGGAGGGGAGGGTTAAGTTTGACCCTGGGAGGGGTGCTGTGGACCAGTGTCCAGATGACCCCTGCCAAAGGCTGGGCCAGCGTCAGCGGGAGGGTCCCCAGGTAGGGCCAGCAGGGGCCTCTTCAGCTGTCATGAGACTTAGAGCAGCAGCCCAATGAGACCACTGTCCCCATGTCTTTGCCGCAATGACAGGGACAAAGCTCTTCCCCTCGTGGAACCTACTTAGTCCTCTGTAAAATGCAATGATGACAGTATCTCCCTCGGGATCAGGCGGGGCTCGAAGGAGGGTGTATATGGACAGGCTTTGCATGGTACCTGGCACATGTAAGTGACTGGGGGCTGCTCTGGTTGCCATGGTCATGGGCAGAGATGGCCAAGGGAACTGGGGTACGTCACCTACAGAGAGGAAACCAAGCACCTTGAGGAGCCTTGCTCCCCACCTTTCTGTCTCTGGAGGGGGGGAAGGCAAGGTCTGGGTCTGGCACTCAGACCTGGGGGGGAAAGCTCTGCAGAAAGAGATTCTACTCTAGTTGGAAAACCGTTTGGATACAAGTTGCTCACTGCTAACGGGTGATAGTGAGCTCCCTGTCACCTGAAATATTTAAGTGACAGCTGCACCACAACTTCACAGAAAAGTCTGTGGAGTATTTGTGATTCAGCTGAGGATCTAGAAGGTCCTTTCTAGCCCAGAGAATCTGATTTCCTGTTTTTTCCTTCTCTGAGCCCCAGCTTCCTGATCTGTAATATGGGGAAAATAGCAGCCCCTATCTTCGAGTTGGTTACAAAATTTAAGTGAAATCATTCAAATCAAGTGCTTAACCCAAATGTGGTTCATAACAAGTGCTCCGTGAAGTAGCGGCTCTTATGACCATCACCGACGCTGTGCTAAATTCTTCGGTGCGTCCCTTTCATCTGAGGGCCCCAGGTCACTCATCTGTCAGTCAGGAACTCCTGCCTGCCTTTCAGGGCCCACTCTCTGCCCTTCTCTTTGCCACTGTCTCTGTCTCTGACCCCCAACCCCAACCTCCCGGGAGGTGGTAGGAATTCCAGACCCTCTGGGCCCCTTTTAGCTCTTGCTTGAGTGAGAGTTGGCAGGTTGGTGTGGCGGGCGCCATCCGCCTCCCATATGCTTCCTGCTATTTAGAGGAAAACTCTCCCCTCGTTCCTCCAACCACATGGGCTGACATTTCCAGACAGACGCTGGAATCAGCTCTTTGGGGGATTGGCAGATAAATTTGGCCCCGGCTGTTGGGAAAATCTTCAGCCTTGCTGGGAAAGCAGAGCCCAGGCTCACTTGACTTCCGTCCGCCCTGCGCCTTCGTCTGGGGGGGCTGGAGTGCTGTCCTACAGGCTTGTGGACTAGGGTAAGTCTTACCAGCCAGGCCTTCCCCAGGAATGCTTTTCTGGTCAGGGAACTGCAGCTTCCACCTTTGTATTCAGAGGCGGCAGGAGTTTGCAGGAGGAAACAGTGTGTCCTCCCCCACAGACCAAGACATCTGGGTGTTGCCCAGCTCAGCTCAGCAGAGGAGCAAGTTTTGGATTAGACACCTGAGCCCGAGACACTTATGTCCCTGTGACCTCGGGCAGGTGGCTCCCCCCTCTCTGAGCCTCTTTTTCTTCGTCTGTAAAACGAGGGTGATAATAATAGGATCTGTCTGATGAAAGACCCGAAGGTTGGAGTCAGGCTCACGCTAAGTGCTTAACAAATTCTAGCCACCATTACTCCCATCAACATCTGCCACATAGTAGGGGCTCAGTAAATATAAGTGTTTTCCTCTTCTCCTTTCTTATAGCTCTAGCTACTTAAGGAATAGTGGGACATTTCAGAATCAGCTCCAACAGGGGTACCCAGAGGCAGAAATACAAGAACAAGGACATACAGAGGCTGTTGTGTCCAGGGGAGAGTGTAGGTAGCCAGTCCCCTTCACACACATACATGTGTGCACACACACACAACACGCTCTCTGTCCCAAAGTTTCATCCCACCCTGCAGGAGTCTGGAATGCCCATCTGCTTGGCTTCTGTTGGTGCTGAGATTTAAAGCAACACCCTGAGGACATGAGACACAGAACAGCTTGGTTTTGATGGATGGAAAGGAGAGGAAGCCCTGGCTGGAGGCAGAGTTGGAGGAGGCTCTGGGCACCAACTGCAACAGGAGGGATCAGGGATGCTCGAGTAGTTCTATTTGGCTGGAGTAGAAGGTGGGTGGTGGGAAGGCGCGGGAAGTGAGTTTGAGCTTCATTCAGCACCTCCCGATTGAACCTGAGCCCCAGGCCTCATGCCAGGCACTGGGGGAAGTGATGGAAAAGATGGGCTTGTTTCCTGCCCTCAAGGAGCACTGGTTCTGGTGGCGGGGAAGGGTGTGAATGACAAGCATGCAAACGGTGAATGAACAGGATTCTCAGTTGTGCTCAAGAGAGACCCAGAGGCTAAGAGAGGGTGTGGCATGGGGTGGTAGAAGTGGGCACCTATTCAAGGCATGGTGGTCAGAGGGGACCTCTCTGTGACCTGAAGTTGGAGCTGACCCTAGAAATACTGATTGGGGTAAAGGGTGGGGAGCAGAGGGAACAGCAAGGGCAAATTCTCTCAAACTCCCCGGGAAGTTGGCAGGAGCCTGATCCTGGAGGCCTCGAATGCCAGGGCCAATCAGACTGCTCTTGAGGAAGGTCCTTCTGGTGTTAGGTGCAGGACCCTGGTGTGGAAGTGATGGAAACCAGGAGATCTGTCTGCAAACATTGAGAACCTGCTGTGCACATCTGCAGGCAGGCAGTGTGGGATTGTGGGTCAAGCAGAGGTGGGTGAGCAGAGAGGAGAGAGAGTACTTCACTGGGATCAGGATCTGGGCAGAATCCTGGGACTTGAAACAGGTAAGTTTTGAAGGGAGGGTCTCGACCTGTGTGTAGAGGGAGGAGGTCAGGTAAGAGAGGGAGCATCAGGAGAACTTAGAGCCAGACCCCAGGGTGCTCAGGAAGAGTCTTAGAGGAGAGCCACGTGCTGGGTTTGGGGAGGGGCTTCCTCACTGCCCAGAACTGCAGGCAAGAATGATAGTACACAGGCGACAGTCTGATGCACTTACCTGCATTAAGCCCAGAGGCCAATTCCAGACGGTCTACCTGTTGTATCTTTTGGGGGGAAATCCCTTCACCTCTCTGATCCTCACTTGTTTTAATACTGAATTAGTTGGAATTGCATTTGTCTGCATGTAACAGAAGGAAAAAATAACAGTGATATAAACATCCAGGAGATTATTCTTCTCATATAACAAGGGTCCCAGAGCAGGCAGGCCAGGGCCAGAGCAGCAATCCAAGGGCATGATCAAGGGTCTAGATCCCTGCCATCCTTAGCATGTATCTTTCATTCTCGTGACAGGGCAAAGATAGTAAAGATGACATGCTCTCTGCATCTGCCCTTCTTATCAGGAAAACAATAGGTTTCCTAGGAGCTCCACTCAGTGGACTTTTGCCTACATTTCACTTGCCAAATGTGGTCACATGGCCACCCTAGCTGCAAGGGAAGCTGCTGAAACGAATATTTCCAACTGGGCACTTCTGTTAATTAGGCAAAAGGAAAGAATGGCTAGCAGGATCCCCTTTAAAGTGTCCGCCTCACAGTAGCTATTGGGAAGATTCTACAAGATAATTAATGTACATGAAACATTTAGCACCTAGAATAGAGTGACCTCTCAATAATTGGTGGCTGTCTTTATTGTACTGCTCCACCTGCCTTTACTCATTCACTGGTTCAGCAAGCACACATCATGTTCTTAGAACTGCATACCGTCCTGGAGACATGACAGGGGCCCTTTTGGCACAATGAATGGGAGAAACATGCAGATTCACTCTGGTCAGTGTCACAAGGGCATTGGAATGTCCATTTATTTTTTCTTACTGCTGTGGTCCTACCACCTAGAACAGCGCCTGCCACATATTAAGCACTCAATAAACAGTTGTTGAAGGAGTGAAATAATGAAGAAATACTCATTAGGGGCCTAGTGTGAAGCCTCCCCTAAGGCTCCTTGTGGGGGGTAGGGAATGTGGGTGACATATTGCCCCTCCCCACAGAGGAAGTGAGAACAGAAAATTGTTCCAGGCCAGGCCCGGAGGTGGGTGCAGGGAACCTAACAGTGAACAAGAGTGTTGTGGCTCCTGCCCCCATTGAGCCCGTAGTCTAGGGCCAGGAGCACGGGAGAAGGAGTCTGGAGGACTGAGATCATAGCTGTTCATGTGTCCTGGGGTAAGTCCCATCCCCTCCCTGGGCCTTAGTGTCCTCACCTCCATGACAGGTGTGAGGGGCCCAGTGTGGGGTGTGTGTGATGCAGTGGGCACTTCATGAGCCTTGCTCCTCTGTGTGTGTAGATGATACAGAGGCAGGTGGGCTAGATGCCAGCTTGCCACATCAGGAGAGGAGGAAACTGTTGTGGGGATGGGAGGGGATTGCATCTGAGTCCTTGGAAATCTCCTGGAGGCCCGGGGCAGTGAGGAGTATGGGCCTGCTTCCGTTCTCACCCACTCCAGTATTATCAACAGCCAACCAAATGGGCATGGACCTCCCAGCATTAGGTACGGGCAAGCCGAGAGTGGGCTGTGCTGCATCCCCCAGGTGAGAAGTCAGGACAATTGTAGCTGTCAGAGATCTCCTGGAGGTGAGGGGGCCACCTGAAATTTGAAGGAGGAGATCTGGTTCTGTCACTTGCTCGGCTATGTGACCTTTGGCAATTTCCATGACCAGTGCGAGCCTTGATTTCCTTATCAGCAAAATGGGTACAATAATCCTTGCCTTTCCTGCCCCTGAAGACCTTGACCTAGCACCTGGCATGCAATAGGCCCTCAACATTAGGAGCGATCATCATTGCCATCACTATATGTTCATTGTCAGGAAGAGGGAACAGACATTTCCTGAGCCCCATTATGTGCCAGGCTTGGTGCTGGATGCACGATGTCATCTTATCACAACTCTGAGGAGGTGGCCTTGTTCCCATTCAACAGAGAAAGACACTGGTGTTCTTGTGTGCCTTGTCTTCCCCTTTCTGCTGTCTCAGAAGCACTGAGGTGCTGGCTTTGCTGGGCTCCCCCCTGAACTAAAGCCTGGGAGTTCTTGAAGAAGGCAGCTCAAGACTTTTGATCAAGGCAGCCAGCGAGGTCAGAGGTGGCAGCGGTCAGGGCAGGAACCTAGCTCCTCATCAAACAGGCAAACAGCCAATAGAATAGAAGATGGCCTCCTGCCGCTGTATCATCTACACACTCAAGCACGAGAGGTGGCATGGGACAGACTGAAGGGTCAGAAATGCTTTTCCTCTTTAGTCAATGTCTTGAGAACAGGGCAGTGAGCCCAGCCCTTGAGATGAGGTGGCAGCAGGCCTGGCCTTGCTGCCACTCTTGGCTGTGACACTCTGCCCAGTGGCATTCACTACTTGCCTCTGAAATGAGTCCAGGAGTAAAAAAAAGAGAAGGCTTGAGAGGCTCTCCTGGCCTGGGGATGTGGGTTTTCCCAATCTAGTAACCCCAGAAAGCCTCCCTGAGGGACCTTAATCACTGGGTGAGAAATAAGGAAATGCCTTTGGAATATAAAACTGCAGGTGGAAACAGAAATGGAAGTAGCCCACTCTGGGCCTTACAGATAGCACAGCAGGTAACTAGCTGGGAAATAGAGGCTTTCTCTGCCACCCCAGCACGGAAGGAGGGGATTTCAACACTGATCTTGGCCCTTAGCTGTTTGGGCACTCCTGGGAAGTGGCCCTGGCCCTGGTGTTGAGGGCAGGGGTGTTGTCCGTGGTGCTGAAGAGAGGGTTTGGCCTTACGCCAGCCTCTGGGGACGCTGTCCATGGTTCTGTCTTCAGTGTTCTCACGAATCATTTCCAGAACTCTGGGTTTGGGGGGACCAGCTTGGGGGTCAAAGTCTATGGCCCTGGCATTGAGCAAATCCAAGCAATATCTGAGATAAGATTCAAGTACTCTTTTAAGAACTTTTTATTCGCATGTCATTTATCTCTTAGCATCTATGTGCGGGCAAGGTACTAATGTGTCCCTGTTTTTAGATGTGAGCAAAATGAACCTTAGAGAATTTAAGTAACCTGGACACTCTACTTCTCTGTAACCCCATCTGCCTCAGTCATAATAGGAAAGTTGTTTGTAGCATCACAGAAACTAATGGGTGAGGCCAGGCTTTGTAAACTGATGCGGGCGGGGAGGGGTGTCAGTTGTTAAACATATGCTCTTAGAATCTCATGGGGTTTCCTGGAATGTGTAAGATTTGAGCCAGATCTGAAAGCTGGTGTGTGGCTCAGGGATTGTATGGAAAAGAAGGGCCTGCTTCTTCACTTAGCGCCTACCATGTGCCAGGCCCTGTGCTGGACGCTTGACAAATCTGATCCATCTACCCCCACAAGTACAGTGAGAGGAATAGCTGGTTCCATGTTACAGATGTCAAAGGAGAGCAGAGAGACTTCCCAAGGTTACTTAGCTAGAAAGTGATGGAGTTGAGAAAGGCCTTAAAGACTGGACACTACAGACTTGAACCTCAGGCTGGGAAGGATCCTTGGTGTCATCTGGTCCAACCCAGAGAGGGGTGTGACCTGCTGGGGGCCATAGTGTCAGCCTCAGGACACAGGTTGGATTTGGCGTCATTCTCTCCCAGGACTGTGGCCACCACTCTTGCCTCACCTCGGGCCCAGGCTCCAGAAAGATGAGAACATATTGTGTCACAAACAGGGACCCAGAATTCCAATCCTGGATCTGCCATCTGTGAGCTACGTGACTTCAGATAAGTCACTGACCCTCTCTGGGCCTTTTTCCCATCTCTAGCAGAAGCTACAGGGCAGCTTCAAGGATCGGAAGAGACAGTGGGTGGGAAAGGGCTGACAGCTTCATTGTTAGTAGAAATAAGTCCCAGAGAAGGGAAGGAAGACCCCCAAGCCGGCACAGCAAGTATCAGAAGAAGGGCCTAGAAATGCCACCCCGGGCCACCAGTGCCACTTCCCAGCAGGACTGGCAGTCAGGCTGGGGCAGCACCTGGCAGCCCCAGCTGACAGACATGCCTTCAGGCAGGCAGACTCGAGCTCCAGAGCCAAGTGTCCCTGTGGGGATCAGCGGCCAGGCCAGCTCTGGCTGTTCCTCCACCAGCTACCTTACCAGCTCCAAGCTTAATATGGCCCACAGGGCTGCTGTCATGCCCAATTAGGCTGTCATGGGCCACCCTCTCTCCAGGACCCTGCTGTGACCATCTGAGGCCCTGGGCGTGATCTTGGCTCATCCCCTTGGCAGCTGTTTGGCTTTTGGGAGGAAGAAGCCACCTGCTCTTACAATCACCTATGGCCTTAGAGATCTGACTTCCTAGCCGAGCCCAGGAGGCCTTAGCTCTTGGGTCCAGAGATACAGCAGCACCTTCCCCAAACCCTACCCTGGCCCCAAGATCTGGCAGTAAAGCAAAGTGAAGAAGGAAAGGAAGAGAGGTGGCAGGTAACAGAGAAGAATGGAAGGAAAGGGAGTCAGGGAACTTAGCACCAGCCTGCCTCCTTGGCTGAGGCTGCTGTCAGTCACAGCACCCACCGCTCCCACATGCAGTTTACAAGACCCAAGCCTGCCTCGTGCACACTCTCCTGGGAAGTTCTCAGCAGACTTTGCAGCCAGCAGGACACAGGATCATGTCCATGTCACAGCCCCTGAAAGACGATATGACACGAGGTCTGAGGTGAGGGCTTAGTCTGGGGCCAGGGTCAAGGGTCGTTCTGGGACTGGAATCATAAGAAGGCTTTTCGTGGCAAGGATACAACCTGGGGCCTTGGCCCCATCATCAGTACAGAGCAAGCAGGTCTAAAGAAGGGAGGGAGGGAGGGAGGAAGGGAGGGAAGAGCCTTTCCAGGTCAAGGGAACTTTCACAAACCCAAGCTCAGGCGTGTCATTTGAGTGGTTTTCTTCCATAAATTATATCATAAGAAATTAATTTTCCTTGCATTTGTTTTTTTTTTTAATCCACTGATCCCGTTTTTGACATTTAGCCAAGCCCAAGTGCAGACGGCATTCACTCACTCCTACTGCAGAGCAGTGTTCCTTGGCATGCTGGTGCCACGCTTTGACCCTCCTCCTGCTGGGGGACATTTCGACATCTCCATTTCTTTACCAGAGGCAGTGTGGCCATGAACTTCCTGGTGGACGTACTTCCTCTGGAAGCAGGGTTTCCTGTTTTAGTAAACACGGCCAAATTGCCTTCCAGGGAGGTTGTGCCACTTTGCACTCCAGTGAGTGGCGTGTCCGAGTTCCCACTTCCCCACACCTCAGCATCGGTCGGTGTACCCCTCTTTAATTTTGCCAGTCTGCTGGGCGAAGACATCTCATTTTCGTCAGCCTCTCCCGACTATGAGAGGCCAAGCTCATTATACATTTAATGGTGATCTGCATTTCCTGTTCTGCAAAATTCCTCGTCACATGCTTTGCCCAGTTTTTGAATGTGTCACTTATATTTTTCTTATTAATTTCTTGATGATGGTTATTTATGTGGATATCAGTCCTTGTTATGTTTGTTACAAATATTTTCTCCCAGTGTATCGTCTTTTAATTTTGTGTCTTTTTCATTTAGAAGTTTAAATTTTAGGTGTGGTAAAGCATCATTTTCCCCTGTATTTGCTTTTATTTCTCTGCACCCTGTTTAAGCAGGCCTTCCCCACCCACGGCTGTAAAAATGCACTGCAGGGTCCGGCACAAATAATGCCCCTTTTATTACAAAATCATAAGCATGTGGTTCTGTAGCATAACAATATCTCACTCAAGCACACCGCATGACATTTTAGGTGAACTGTTCAAATTAAAACTATAAATTATTATACCCATGTTATTAACTCACCAACCACATGCAAGTAGTCCTTACTTCTGCCGGACCCTGTATACGTTTCCTTCTAATAATTCAAAGTTTTATTTTCCTTTTGTGTTTCCTATTTGGGTCTGTAGTCCATCTGGAATTTTATCTTTGCATGTGATATAAAGTAGGGATCTAATTTTATTTTTATATGAATAGCCTGTGGTCCTAGCAACATCAATGGAGCCTGTTCTCGCTGATTTGAAACACCACCTCTGTTTAAGTGCCCATGGACTTAGGGGTCGATTTCTTGGAACTCTGCTCTGTCTCATTGATCTCTTTGTCTATTCCAGTTCTGCACTAATTACTGTGCCTCATTGTTTTTCAACAGAGACATATTGGCATTAGGGGCAGGACAATTCTGTCTGGGCCTGGACCGTTTTGCTTATTATAGGCCCTTTGGTATCCCTGACCAGTCCTTGTACTCAATGCCAGTAGAACAACCGCCCCCACCAAGTCCTTGTTGAAACTGGAAATGCCCCATCATTCTCGAAGGCGCCCTAGGAGGGCAGTCCTCCCACTGTTGAGAACTAGCATAAATAGCTGTCTAATGGGGCTTAATATCTGATAGAACAAGCCCTTCCCCCACTTCTTGGTTCTTCTTTTTCACGGTCTCGTTCCACCCTGCTTTGCTGCCAGGAATGGAATCCACAGCCTGACGCTTTGTCAGGCACCTCAACCTTTGCTCCTGCCCACTCCTTTGGGGGAAGGGCAGCTCTGGTTGTTAGAAATTGCTGTCTCACCCTGAGCTGAAGTTGACCCCCTGTGCTGCACTTCCTTCCCGGGGCCCACAGGACACAAGTCCCTCCTCCTTGGCCCATCCTTCATTGATTTCAGAGAGCAAACATTTCCCTTCTTCCCCGGCTCTTGTCTCCAGACTCCCAAACTCAGTAACTTCATTTCCCTCCAGTGTTCCTCCAGGACTTGGCTTCAGTGGCAGGCAGCGTGTTTGAGCTTGAATTGGACACACTGGGTTAGAATTCCTGCTCTCCTACTATTAGCTGTGTGACTCTGGGAAAGTCAATTAACCTCTCTGAGCCTCATCATTAAATGGAGATAATACATCCTCCACCTCACAGGGCCAAGGAAAGATGTAAATGATTCGGAGCATGACGAGTCCTGGGCATGGTAGGGTTGCTCAAGAAGTGATAGCTGTTGACATTGTCCCTGTGATTATTACTTCTCTGTGACTCTTGTGGTGGTCACTGTCCCAGGCCAGTCCATCAGGAGAGCTGAAAGAAACACCCGGGTGGGCTCTGGCCAGGGCAAAGACCACCATCACCTCCTCTGTCTGAGAAACTGAGATGGCAGTATTTGCTGCTGGGCTGAGTGGGGATGACAGAGAGGCGTCGAGGCTGAATTTACCAATCAGTTAGGAGGGTGCGTCTGCTGTCAACAGGGATGGGGAGGCTGCAGGAAGGGCAGGTTTGAGGGGTCAGGGGTACAGGTTCAGCCGTGTCAGATTCGAGAGGCCTGTTCAACGTCCAAATGGAGATGTCGAGCAAACAACTGGGGTGCATGAATCAGGATTTCTGTAGCCAGGGTGGGGATCCTGGCTACAGAAGGAAATGAGGGAGTCATCAGATCTTCCCAGATCGTTTTCTCTGCGATTACAAAGACGATGTTTTATTTTGTGTATTTTGCTCATAAATAGGACCCTACTCTAGTTGATCTGCAACCTTCTCTTTTCACATATCCTGTGGTTTGGAGGTTTTTTCCAGATCAGTACATAGAGATGGACCTTGTTTCTTTTTCATGGCCGCATAATATTCCAGTGTGGCTGGATGGAAATTATGTCCCCATTTTCCGACTGTTGGACACTGGTTGGTTCTTGCCTTCCTCTCTCACTGCACCATGAGCAACCCTGCAGAGGTCTTGTTGGGATGGAGGGGTGTAAGAAAGCTCAGTAGTTAGAGAGGCAGGTTTGGGAGTCAGAGCTTCGAGTCCCAACTCCAGCTCTGTCTCACTCTGTGTCCTGGGCAAGTTACTACCCTTCTCTAAACCCCTGCTTTCCCATCCACAACACAGGCCCACCTCTCCCGTATAGGCGTGGTGAGAATTACAGGAGACAATGAATGCCAAGTCGTGGGCTTCGCTGAGGCTGAGCACTCCCGCTTTGTGGACTCAAGCATTGTAGCTGTGAGTTCAAGCCGTGACGACTTCCTCATTCATTCATTCCTTTGTTCCTCTCCTTCTTCACTTCTTTTTCGTATTTCTTTATATAAGAAAAAGAATCAAGAGATTAGGAGAAGAGAAAATAAAGATAGAAATGAGATAATTCAGGTTAAACTTTGCTAAAGGTAGGCTATAAATTTACCTTGGAGCTTCTTAACAGACAAGGAAAGGGGAGGCAGATATGAGAAGTAGCATGACTCACACTGCCCTTGAAAGGGAAGAATGCAGTTGATTGTCCAGCTGTGTGCTGAGTGACCATGGCCTCTGTGCCATTCATATACTAAGTACAGGAACAGTGTGGGCTGCTACCCTCGAGTCTCCAAAGGATCCGAGGGTCAGGGGTCCTGACTGTGGGACCCTAGAGGCCAGGATACCAAGGGGTGGGTGGGGGAGCCTGAGCTCTTGGCCTTCCAGTCTGGTAAGGGAGACAGCCAGGAACACACCCACCCTTCTGTGTGGCAGAGTGGGCTCCATGTTGAAATGAGGGCTCAGAAATGTGCAAACTGGACCAAGTGACAGTGAATTTCAGCCGGAGGAAGATGTCATGGAGGAGGTGGTGTTTGCCCTTGGCCTTGAAGGCCAAGTAAGACCTGACCCCTGAGAATGAAGGTGGAGGTCATGAGATCCCCACCAGGTCCTTCCTAGGGAAGGAGCGTCTTGTCTGTTCATGGTCTCTCACAGATAAAGGGAGCTTAGAGATTTGAGTTAAACTGCCCTCCGCATGGCGGGAAAACAGGCCCGGAGAAGGCAGGGATGAACCTGAAGTCACACAGAGAGGTAGGGACATAACAGGCCTCAAACCCAAGCCTTCTGCCTCCCTGACCAAGGCTGGTTCACCCCTACCCAACACCCGACTCACCATGGCTTCTGCTCTGGGTTCCGACTCGCCTCTGGCAGGGTCATTAACCACCCACTACCTGCCACGTGGTGCCCCTTCTATTTAACTCCCACATTGTGCCTTAGAGAGGCCCAGAATAGCGGCCGTGGGAAGGAAGGTCATGCCTCCTCTGCCCTTCCCTCTCATCTAACTGAGCTTCTCTTGGTCATAGCTCCTTCCGCAAGTCCAAACGGAGTCCTGGATCCTGGGCCTCTGTCCCTAAGTAAGACTCAGATAGAGGAGGTGAAGCACCCACCTGGGGAGTCCTGGATGCACACTGAGTCCCAGCTTTGATCTCATTCGAAATCCTGACCCTGACCTCAGACTGGTTCTGACCTTGATCCAAGACTGAACCTTGACCCTTTCTCCAGGCTCATCCCTGACCCTAGCCCCAGACTGAGTTCTGATCTTGGCCCAAATGGTTGGCAGTAGGGGGATATGAATAGTTGGGGTCAGCCCTTCCCCCATAACTGCTAGAAACTTAGCTTAGGACCCCCCAAATTAAAGACCAGTGGGTCCTGCCTCCGATTGTGCCCTGACTGAGGGTTCTGTCTCAAACACCTGCCCCCACACCCTAGCTTCAGCCTCAGTGGCCTGAAGACCCAGTAGCCATGGGTGACGGACAAACCGTTTATTCTGCCCTCCCTGACCCTGAACTCTGCATCCCCAGTGGGCTGCCAGCACAGCTGAAACGCTCCCTCCCCCCACCTCCTCATTTGCCTCCTAGCTAATTCCCTGTGCCACGTGATCCATGGTGAGGGCTGAGATATTTATAAAATCTGTGTCCTTCATGATAAAGCCAGCCCCAGGGACCAGGCCGAAGCAGCTCTATTCATTCTCTGAAGCCCCAGGAACTTCAAACCACATCCATCTGAGAGCCCTCATCACAGTCTACCTGTCGCCAATTGAAGTCACAGCTCCTGCATTCCAGAGCTGCCCCCTCTCGTGCCCTACAGACTTGGAACCTTATTCCCAGCAGCCGCCAAGCCTGGCTCAGAGCAAGGGACCGGGTGCTGGAGGCAGGAGGCAGCTCGGCTTCCTGGCTTCCGACTGGTGCCTGCAATGAGTCACCCTCGTATCTAAGCGCCAATCTCATTGTCTTGCAAATAGAGCAGTGGCCCCTGAGCCCTTGGGCTGGGAAGTGTATCACTGAGGTACAAAGTGCTTGGTTTAGGGCCAGGCAGAGAGGAGCTGCCATACTGTCCCCACCCCAACTAGTACCATGTGAGCAAGTGGGCAGGACCTATCACTTTCCCGCCGCCTGTCACAGTACCTGTCTAGAATCTCAGGTCAGATACAGATCAGTGTGGGAGGGAGGTAGCTTAAGACTGCCCTTTTGAGAAGTTGCCATGACTTCCCATGGTGGGTCAAGGCCTGGGTGACAGGAAGCGAGTGGTTTGGGGTCATGCGCCTGAGCAGTCCCCTGTACCAACACCACCTTCAGCTATAGGTCAGACACCTCAGCGATCTTCCAGGCCAGGGATGTCAAACTCATTTTCACTGGGGGCCACATCAGCCTCACAGTTGCCTTCAAAGGGCCGGATGTCATTTTAGGACTGTGTAAATGTAACTACTCCTTAACTAGGGGCAAGGAGCTCGGCACTGCCGCCAGGTAGAAACAAGGTGCCGGGCCGGATAAAACAAGGTGGAGGGCCGGATTTGGCCCGCGAGCCTTGTGTTTGCCACCTGTGCTCCAGGCCATCCCTTCCCCTCCTCACATTCTGCCAGCACTTTTCTGGCCTCTGCTTGCATTCAAGTTCACCTTCTCAGGCAGCTCCTTGCACCTTGGGGATTTTTCTTAGATTGTGCCAAAATCTTTTTCCTTGTAACCTCGACCCTCTTACCTAGACGTGTCCCCCTGGAATATTCACTCCTGAGCTCATCCCTGTGCATTGGTCTCTGAAGACCCAGGGGAAGGGAGCCTGAGATGATCCCCGCTACTGGGGGGTTCTCAAGTCACAGTTTCAGAGTCCGATGGACCTGGTGTCAAATCCTAGCTCTGTTTGTCACTTGCTCTGTGATCTCGGGCAGGTCCCTTAACCTGGGTCCTCATCTGTGACGTGGGCTCCATGCAGAGGATATGACATGATGTAGGTGAGGCCTCCAGCCCAGGGTCTGACACATCATTGGAACCTGACCAGTGGCCAGGTGGGGGGATGCAGGCTGAGGGCAGGATGGCCTGGGTGAAGGGTCACCTGCCCAGAGAGTGGGGAGGCAGCCCACCCATGCTGGGCAGGGGCGTGTCTGTGAGCAGGCAGTGCAGAGCCAGCACGCAGTTGGCCAGGCAGACAGAGGGGAGGTCCCCAGCTGTGCAGACTGCTGCATGGAGGCCCGGAGGGTTGGCGCCCACAGGCTGTCGTGGTGGCAGAAGCCTGGGTGTGGAGTGGCAGCTGAGGCTGGAGAAACTGCCTGAGTCATGTCGCAAAGAACTCATCACTGGGTGGCTAAGGTTGGGCGGCGTCTGTGGTCACCACGGAGGCAGTGGTGCGGAAGCATGGACAGGTGGCAGGGTTTGAAGGGGTTGGACTGGTACGACCGCCCCGCCCCCCCGCTGACAGGGGATGATGGCCAGGTCCAGGGCTGAGGCAGCAGGGACGAAAGGTCCAGACATGGAACTGCCAGACCTGGCCAGTGGGCTGGATCGGAAGGCCGTTGGAGCAAGGAAAGGGAGCAGGGGGACCTTGGCATCCAGCTCCGGTGCTGGGTGCTGCCACTAGGACGGGGACACAGATAGAACAAGTCTGCCAGATGAGGTCTGGAATTCGGTTCAGATGTGCTGAGTCTCAGGTGCCGCGTTGACATGCAGGGGGAGGCGGGCAGGTGGGCAGGTGGCAGTGGATCCTCAGCGTCACTCATTTACTTATGCATTCATTCACTTAAAGTACATTTATTAAGCACCTTCTCTGCCTCAGGCCCTGTATTAGGCCCCACGATATTGCAGTGGAAGGAGCCAGCCCCAGCTTTCATGAGGTTCTCAGTCAAGTGGAAGAGACAGATGATAAGCAAAATAAATGAACAAATGCTCTGAAGAAAATAAACCTGGCTGACTTGGGAGTGGAGGAGGGGCACCAGTCTACATGGGGGCCTCTCTGAGGCAGTGACATTTGGGCTGAGTTCTGAATGAGGAGAGGGAGCAGCCACATGAGGGTCTGGGCCAGAGCACTCCTGCTGACAGAGCAGCTACTGCAGAGTGCAGGAGAGGCAGGAAAGAGAGCCCCTTGTCCCAAGAAGGGAAAGGACGCCAGGCCAGCCAAGGGCTGTGAGTGGGGGTTGGGGAGGAGCACTTGGCCTCCTTGGGAGCTGGTTATAGTCAAGAACTCAAAGGTGAGGTTGGGGGTCAGGGGCTGGAGAGCTGGGAGTCATCAAGGCAGAATGGGTGGTTAAAATCCTGAGACGGATGCAGTGCCCTAAGGAGAGGAGGCTGAATGGGCAATTCCAGCCTGGCCAAGAGCGGAAGGACCACGAGTGTCCCCTGGGCCTTGGGGGGTCAGGGGCCTGAGTTAGACCCCTGATCCCTCCACTTACTCACTGTGTGGCCTGGGCAGGTCTCCTGGTCCTGAGCTTCATTTGTTAAATAATGACATTGATACCTGATCCCCAGATGGTGATTTTCACAAGAGGAAAGGTCTGCTGAGCAGGGAAGGGCTGTGTGTTTGGGAGGCGCTGTGGTGACCGCTGGAAGTCTGTCCCCCTCTTAGTGAACTGGGGTGGGGGCTGGGCTGGCCTGGATTTCTGGACTGGTCCCTCCCTCCGCCAAGTCTCCTGGAGGGCACTGCAGAGAGCCCAGCTTGGGATGGCTGGTGGGGCATGTCTGGGTGGGCCGACTGCTGGGAGCACAGACCGGGCTAGAGTTTGTCCCAGCCCCCACCTGTAGACAAATGAAACCTCAGTCCCTTAAAGGAGCTGGCCAGCAGACTGAGAAACTGAGGCAGAAGCTTGCACATGAAAGAGAAGGAAAAGGAGGGAGGCTCCCTTCATCAGTAGCTCCCGTGTGCCGGCGTCCTCTGTGGCCCGCACACTTGCTGTCCTGAACTTAGGCACGGATTGAGTCTGCATTGTTCAGATGGGAAACTGGGGCTCGGAGGGGATGTGGCCTGCCCAGAGGCACAGAGTGAAGGAGTGCATTCCGGCCCCAACCTGTCTCTCCGCCGGCCCTGCAGCAGCTATGGAGGGGCTCAAAGACTCGTCTCCTCCCCAGCGCCCGCGGCCCTACTGTGCACACAGGGAAGGCTGACTCTGGTGGCACACGTCCATCCTGCTGCCACAGTGGCCTTCTCTCTGTTCCCCTGAATCTTTTTCTGGCCTCAGGGCCTTTACACTTACTGTTCCCTGCCTAGACTGACCTCCCTCCCCCCTCCGTCCCCTCCCACCTCACATGCACACACACACACACATACACATATCTCATCCTGTCATTTCCTACTCATCCTTCAGACCTCGGATCAAACCTCACTTTCTCTGAAAGCCTTGTCTGACTTTCTCTCCCTACATTTTCTCCTCGACCCACCCACCCCGTCTCCTGAGCCCTGGTCACTGCTGGCAGTTTCATTATTGTTTATGATCACTGTCTCCTGAGAGACTGACTGGTCGCCCCCAAGGGCAGGGACCATGTTTCTCACGGTTTCCACGGTGCCTGACCCAGAACGGGGCCACAGGAAATACTGGCTGGATGGGCGACTGGGTGCCGCTCTGTGCCTCCTGTTCTACGGGCTCTGAGGCTGCAGGGGCTGCAGAGGAGCTCCGGCCCTCCCGGTCCTCCTGGACACCTGTCCCCCCTCCTTACTCCTAAGACAGACTCTACGGTCCCCCATCTTCTCCGGGGTGCGATATCTATTATTAAGTAGCTTCTGCGATGAACCAGAATTGCGTGGGCTCTGTGGTGCGTGTGTGCGTGCGCACGTGGCCCTGGGCACACGCACGTGTGCACACCGGCCTCCATGAGTAATTCCAGCGGTGTTTCCGAACACTGTCTCCATGGAGAGGCCACCCCCGCCCACCCCAGCCCCAGGTGGCTTGCCTCTGCCACCCCTCGCAGTTCCTCTCCCGGCTTCTCCCTGACCCAGATTCGACCTGCCTCACCTCCCACGTCCATGGGCTCCAGCTTCTGAGATCTCAGGGTTCAGGGGCCTCTCCCCAGACATGCCTCTCATTCAAGATCAGCCAGGTTCCAGCAATGCTGGTTGAGGCCACACATATGTAAGAGAGTGGGTGCTAGCGTGCGGCTGCCCAGGCTACCACCCGGTTCTTCCACCCTGCTGGGTGGCCTGAGGATGGCGGCGGCACACTGGGAAGGTCCGGGCCTTACTGTGGGCCCAGGGCCTGCGTGATCTGTGCCTCCTCCTGCGCACCTCCCCCCCGCTGCCTCTGCCCCGCCGCACCCTGTCCTTGCACTTGGACCCTCACCCCAACACACTAACACACTCATACACTCACACACTTTACACACACTTCCACACACTCTCACACTCTGACCCGTTCCCACACTCACTCTGACACACTCTCACATGTTCACACACACTTTACACACGCGCGCGTGCTCTCACACTCTGACACACTCCTACACACTCACACTCTGACACACTCATACATTTATACTCACATGCTTACACACACTGATCCACTCCCTCATACTTTCATGCTCTGGCACACATATTTACACTCACATGCTCACACACACACACTGACCCATCCCACGTCCTCTGAAACTCTAACACACTAACATGCTACACACATAGCAGCTGTACCCCCACTTTTGCACTTTTGCCATCCCTCTGCCTGGAATGTTCTTTCCCCAGCATGCACTCCTCACCTCTGCTCAAATACTGCTTTTTCAGAAAGCCTTTCCTGACCACCCATTATAGCCATTCCTCTTCCCTGCTCTAATTTTCTTCCAAGAAGATATTGTTGCCCTGACATCACATTATATTCGTCTCTGTTGTCGGTCTCTCCCTGCAGAGTGTGAGCTCTTTGAGGGCACGAACCTGGTCTGTGCTGCTTTATCCTGATTGCCTGTCACATAGTAGGCGCTCAGTAAATGTCTGTACGTGAACGAATGAGTGACCCTAAGGCCCTTAGCCCAGGGCCTGGCCCAAGGACAGTATTGCCACCATCCTTAACCCCAGAGGATAGGAGGAGCTTGGTGAATACCAGCGGTGTCTGCGCTGGCGCTTCTGCACGTTTCGTCACTTGCGACCCTCCCTGTCAGTTCTGGGAGGCAGGCACAAATATTATTATTCACACTTTCCAGATGAGAGGATGAGGCTTCACAGTGTACTGGGGTCCCTGAGGCTGGCCAGGCTGGTGGGTTGGAGCCCAGGCCCATCCAGTCCCAGCCTCCAAGCCCAGTGCTCGCTGCCAGCTCCTAGGTCACCACCTTGCAAACACAGCAGTCTGAAGAGCCCCATTTAAATAGCATCCAGCAGTGAGCCCTGCAGCCCTCTGAGGAAGGAGGCAGCGCCGTGCCAAGGAGGGAGACTGGGCCCTGGGGGCTGGAGCCCCAAGTTCCAGGCCCAGGTAGACTTCCTCCTTGTGCGGTGACCGCAGGCCAGCATATGCCCCTCAGAGGAAACGAAATGAACCTGGTTAAGGGGGCAGGGTGGGGAACAATGTTTGTTGGAGGACATACAGATCCTATGAGGGTGGAATGAGTCCAATGCCAACTGACATAGCCTCGCAGGAGGTCATGTCAGGTGGCAGGGACTGCGAGGGTAATGACACAGATCACAGCTGACATCTGTGGGCTCTTACTACTTGCCCAGAGCCGTGCTGCATGTTCTACTTCAGAGGATTGACTCATTTAATCCCCTCAACGCTCCTGGAGGTCATTATCATCTCCATTTTACAGATAAGAAAATGGACATCAGAGAGGTGAAGTAACTTGCCCCAGGTCACACAGCTCCCAGTGGTGGAGACAGGATTTGAAGCCAGCCAGATACAGTATAACCTGACTCTAGCTCCTACACTCTTGGGCACTACACTGTTGTTTCCTAGGTATGTTAGGGGGTTGCTGGGGAATGACATGTGGCCCACTGTGACTGGGCTTTGATTACCTAAGACAGAATGGTGCTGAAAACCCTAACCCAGCTCTGTAACCTTGGGCAAGTCACTACTACTGAAAGAGGCTGGGCTTTCTTATCTATAAAATGGGCCCAACATCCCCTGCCCTGCCCGCCTCACAGTGTTCTGCGGTCTCTGAAGTGCTCTGCACAAGTGTGTCCTTGTTGGGCCCAACTCAGGGAGGGCTGAGCTGCCTTCTCTCGGGTGGCGAGCCACAGGTGGTCCTGGAGCCGGGGAAGGGCAGGGAATCCTGCGCCTGGAGCTGCAAAGAACTTCACAGGTCCTTCACTCCGCTCGGTCAAATTCAATAAATATTTGTGAGAGTTGAATCAGTTTCGATGCTGAGCCAAGTTTCAGCTCTTGAGCCAATTCCAGTGCATTTCATAGAGCGCTGATTTGAGGATTCCAGGCCTTATCCATTCAGTGAGAAAGTGAGCTTTCGGTTAGCCCTGTCTGCCGTTCAGGCTCTAGTCCAGAGGCTTTCAAGGGGGCAGCATCCCCCCTCCCCAGTTGTCAGGCACCCCCACCATCCCCCTGTCCCAGGGGCCAGTTTTATCACCACAGTAATTGAGCAGCCACTACTAGCATTTAGGGGGCAGAGAGCTGGGGATGCTCTGGCCAGTCCCCCACAATGAAGAATTGCCCCACCTGCATCCTGCCCAACTCTCCAGTGTCCCGCTAGCCATCCCGGCAGGCAGAAAAAAGATCTGTTTCACACTCCCCGAGCCTGTGCCCTCACTATATTTCATGTACACGCATGAATTATTTCCGTGCAGTCTTGATACACCCAGGAAGGACACGTCCATGTACACCAAGAAAAGGATGTGCTTCGCCTGCAGAATGTTACCAAGAATTGGTTGCCATTTTAGGAGAACCACACCCCCTCCCGCGGGTTGCACGTGCGGTCTCTGAGGGCTGATTCGGCTGCACGTCTTCCTCTGTCTGCATTGCTGTGGCGGGCTCTGGGTGTAGGTGCCAGCATCTAGTCCTTCACCCCGCCTTCTGGTGGGGTGGGGTCCCGGCCCTGGGGCTTTATAACGCGCTGTATTGTAACTCACGTCCCTTTCACTTACTTCTCTTTCACGTTTCAAATAGGGCATCGTATTTTTTTTTAAATTATGTGGGTAGGTAGGTAATACTATGAATCTCATCTCAGGATAATGAAGGGGGGCATTACCAAACATTTGCTGTAAAAATGGGATTTGGGGCCTGACGTCTTTGGATGGGCTTGAGAACAACTGCTGTAGCCCCACCCTCCCTTTCAGATGGGAAAACCGAGGTGGGGAGGGAAGAGGCTTGCCTTTGTTCCTGTGGCAGGTGGGAGACGGAACTTGAAGCTTTTCCTTTGCAGGGTGCGGGGAGAGAGGCCTGGAGGCAAGAGGCCAATGAAACACCCAGGGCTGGCAACAGTGGGGGGAGGGGCAGGCAATGGGACGGGGAAGAGGTGACTTGGTGCCTCACAGAGCACTGGCTGCCCTGAGGGAAGGGTGGGGTGAGGCGGGTGCGGGCTATGGAACCTCAGTTCTTTCTGAAGGAATTTCTCCCTTTTCTGGAAGAGCTGGCCGTCGCTGGCTGAGAACCTCAGGGAAAATCAGGCCACCCCACGGAGAAAGGAGACAGATCTGCCACCTGCCCCCAGAGCAACCAGAGACGCAAACTATTATAGAAACTAGGCCCAGCCAATCGGGCAGCTTGAGGCCACACCAGCTCCCGCCCAGTGCTGGGTGGCAGAGCTTCTTACTCCCTGGGAAAATGATGTGTCTGTTCTGAGGGACCAAATACCCTACAATGCATCCAATTAGATTTCATAGGTGCATGAAAAAGCCATCCATCTCAAAAGTCCTCCACAAACCCCCAGCCACAGATAAATATTTTATTCCATTTTAAACAGTCCCAGGCAGAATATAAAACAGCATCCAGCCGTCTCCCTGGCGGGCCCAGACAGCCCTGGCTGAGGAGGGGTGTCTGGGCGGAAACACAGCCCTGAATCTGTACCGTGTGCTGCTGCTTCAGGCCGCGTGTGACCTGGAGCAGGTGTCGTTTTCTTCCTGAGATTTGCAGGGCCTCCCTTGCCTGTGAGTTTCCAACCTCCACCCCACACCCTGCTTCTCACCCCCCAACCCCTCGTGGTGCAGAACAAGGCGCTGGGCATGCCGCAAGTTCACGTTCATTCATCTGACAAATAGTTGCTTAGTAGCTGCGGTGGCCAGCATTGTGGTTGGTGTAGGGGACATGGCCGGGAACAAGGCAGGCCAGTTCCCACCCTTGCAGAGGAAGGGACAGAAATAAACATGTAAACAGAGACTGCTTTTGACAGAGATGAGATTGCAAAGGACACAGGTTGCTATGTTGGAGAAAAACAGGGAGCCCTGACTGTAGACTTGAAGGGCCAGGGAAGGCCTCCCAGAGGAGGTGACATTTGTGCCAAGATCCAAACTGAGGAGAGTGTTCCAGACAGAGGGCTCAGCAGGTGTAAAGGCTCCGAGGTGGGAAAGTGCCCAATGAGCGTGGCTGGAGCCGAGTGAGTGCGGCAGAGGGAGACGTGAGAGGAGGCTGGGGCCAGCGGCAAGTGCCCCGGGTGGGAGCCTGGGTTCATGCTGCATCTCTGTTCAGAGGCTGAACTGTGAAAGCATTCACGACCGAAAATGAGCAGGGCTGGGAAGCCGCAAGTCACCCCAGGGGGAGGGGCCTCGAGTCAGTACGTTTGGGTCCAGGTTCCCTGCTGTAGCTCTGCTGATGAGAACAGGCAGGCAGAAAGGAGTTGGCCCTTATCTAGGATCTCTCTCTCTCTCTTTTTTTTTCAAGATTTTATTTATTTATTTTTAGAGAGAGGGGAAGGGAGGGAGAAAGAGAGGGAGAGAAACATCAGTGTGTGAGACAAACATCAATCAGTTGCCTCCTGTACGCCCCCAGCACAGGACCTGGCCTGCAACCCAGGCATGTGCCCTGAACTGGGAATTGAACCGGTGACCTTTAGGTTTTCGGGACAACGCTCAGTCCACTGAGCCACACCAGTCAGGGCTAGGATATCTCTTGACACGGGCAGAGTTACTTGGGGTTCCCGTCTCAGCTCCACCAGTTACCAGCTGGGAAAGGCACTTCACCTCCCTGGGCTCAGTGTTTGCCCCTGCAGGGCTGTTAGATGGGCACAGGCGCCCGGCAGATTACATGCACCCGGGGAATGGAATAGTTCCTGTCACTGTGCTGTCCTCTCCGTTGCATCGGCTCATTTGCTCCTCCCAGCGACCCTGTTACTCTCCATTTCTTACAGTGGCTCAGAGAGCGGAGGCAGCTTAGTCAAGGTCACACAGATGGAGGAACCGGGAATCAAACCTGGGTCTGCTGGTTTCTGTAGCTGTTGTTACTTTCTCTCGGCCACTCAGATTTGTGATCATCAGGACAACGGCTGGAAGAGAGAGCACAGAGGGTAGGAAGCTGGAGTCCCGGCCTCTGGAGAAGGAAGGCAGAAAGAGGGGTGGCTGTGCCCAGGCTCTGCAGCTGGCAGAGGAGGATACAGTCCCTGCGTGGCCAGCCCAGGGCAGAGGGAGCTTGTGTCTTCTTGATCCCAGAGGGCAAAGCTGGGGCCACGGAGGAAACCGCAGGGGGCTGGGTGCTTCTGGCTCAGGGGACTCACACGAGGTTGCAGTCGAGGTGTCAGCCAGAGCTGCAGTCATCTGGAGGATTTGCTTCCAAGCTCAAGTACAAGGCCGTTGATAGGAGGCCTCACTTCCTTGCCACGTGGACCACTCCACCAGGTGAGTGTGTTTACGGCCTGGTGGCTGGCTGCCCCAGAGCAAGAGGACCAAGAGAGCAAGTCGGAAACTGCAGTGTCTTTTTTAACCTAGTTCCGGAAGTCACGTACTGTCATCTCCACATTATCCTACCAACAGGTCAACCCTAGTCAGCGTGGGAGGGGACTGATGATCTGAGGTGTATGAGACTCACACGGGGACATCTTGGAGGCCAGCTGTCACAGACTGGACGTGAATCCTCAACTGTGCACTTCAGCATCGGTGTCTCCTCCAAACCCCGGCTTCTCCGTCTGTCCAGTGGAGGTTGAAGTTGCTGATTTATTTGTAAGAGTCCCTACAGACCTGTGGTAGGGTGAACACAGGGTCAGTATGTCAGGTCAGCTGCAGAGCCTGAAGGATGGAGCAGGACATGCCAGAGGGGACAGTGGAGGCCCATGGTCACCTCAGAGTCACCAAGGGGAATGGAGGTAGGTTGCAGGATGTTCCCTCAACCCCGAGGGTGCCACCTCCAGGCACCTGTCCACCTCTGATGTGGCAAAGGGTGTCACAGGGCAGGTAGACTGCAACTGGTATGTCCTTTCACTCCAGAAAAACCCACACAGATCAGATCCCGCTTCGTCCATCTCCCCTCCCAGAGAGCTTTTCCTGGAAGCTTCCCTAGAGAGATATCGCGCGAGGGGGCAGAGTGGAGTGAGGGGAACAGAAGGGATGGGCTGCTAAAATGAGCTGATATCTGTGCTTAAAGTGCTCGGGACAGAGTCTGACACTTACTGAGGCTGTGTAAGTGTGTAGCTGTTGTACGTTCTGCCTCCACATGTGAGGGAGGCATGGGCCCCTTCTGGAAGACCACACAAAAATTTCTGTTAGGTGGCTTCTGTACGTAACGTCTGTCTCCCCACATCGGCCTAGCTCATAGGAGTTGTTTACAATTATTTGTTGGATGGATGGATGGGTGGATGGATGGATGGATGAGAGAGAAATACAGAAATGAGTAAGCTGCCATTCCAGCTTGTGGGGAGCCCCCAGTCCAGTGGGACCCTGACAGCTCCCTCCAGTGCAGTGCGCACGGCGCTCTGTGAGGTGCAGGAGCTCCTGGAGGGAGAGATGGCCGACAGCGACAGTGGTGAGCAGGTCAGGGGCGCCTCTGGGGGAGGGGCTGTGCAGGCCGGGCCTTGCTGCAGACCCAGTGGAGGAGGGGAGCACTCAAGGCCGAGGAGCCAGCACACACAACGGCACGGAGGGAGTGTGCCCTGGGAAGAGTGGTGACATGGGGTGGAGGTGCTGCAGCAGAGGTGGGCAGGGGCCACATTGCAAAGGGCCTTGAATGCCGAGAGGAGCAGGGCAGCCAGGGAGGGGTCATTCATAAAGAAAGACATGATTGGAGTCTGGAGACATATAGGATGCTTAAAGGCAGGGACTCTGGGCTTCGGCAACCTGGGTTCAAATCCCAGCTCTACTACCAACAGTCTCTGTGACCTTGGGCAAGTTACCCCTCATCTGTGAAACGGAGGTGCTGATAGTAGTTAACTACCCCATGGGGCTTTTAAAGTTAACATCCATGCTTACAGTGCCCTGAACAGAGCCTGACATGAAGGGAGGCTGGACAAGAGCTAGTTACTGCACATACTGTACACACGTGGGCGGCAGACAAGGGCCATTTCTGGGAGGCTGCATGAGAAATCCCATGGGGGGCCTCGGTGGGAAGGAGACCTGCTGGTTTTTAATATCCTGGGCATGTGCTATTTTATTGACAATGGTGGATGGGCCAGGGAGGCTGCAGGAGGCTGGAACCGGTGGGACCAGAGCTGGGGAGGGTCCGCTGGTGCAGAGGACACGGGGAGAGATTAGATTAGGCTATGGGATGTTACCACCCTAGAATACCCGGGTGACCTGTTAAATGTGGCAAAGAGGGCTGGTGTGGCTCTGTGGACTGAGTGCTGGCCTGCAAACCGAAAGGTCGCTGGTTCGATTCCTAGTCAGGGCACATCCCTGGGTTGTGGGCCAGGTCTCCAGTTTTCACACATTGATGTTTCTCTCCCTCTCTTTCTCCTTCCCCTCTCTCTAAAAGTAAATATATAAAATCTAAGAAAAAAAGTAAGACTTTAAAAATTGAGATAAAATTCACATAACATGTATGTGACAGAGAGAAGATGATGGAATGAAGGCACTCCAAAGTTGACACACCCATACTGGGTTGGCACACGTATACTGGGACATCTAGACCTAAAAGGACAGGAGGGTAGGGCCTCCCTGGAGGGGTACCATGAAAGTACGCCAGGCTCGTCACTGAGAGAAGGGCCCGAGGTGAGAATAGCCCATGGGGCCCAGCAGCGCTTCCTCAAAGGTGCTGAGACAGCGTTCAAAGTGAATTGTTGGCGTCCCTGGGAAGGCGGGACCACTGGCCCTGACCATGGAGGTTACTGTGGGGAGCTGGGCCCTGACAAAGGTAACCTCCGTCCCTTCTTCCACCTGTTCAGGTCCTCACCTTGGTGAGGGGTTAGGTGGAGGTGAAACGTTCACGCTTGAAGTCACGTCACGTGAGTCACCTCTGCTCTGCAAGGTACAGACATCCTGCTTGGCTTGGTCCCAGGGCTGGGAAGGGGTAACAGAGCACCTGCAGGGAGAGTGTGGCAAATAGCAGATGTTTGGGTACCATGGATGGTTCTTGACCTTGAACACAACTTTGTAATTACCAAGGACTCTTCCTGAGCACCTCTTCCCATCCCTGAGAAATGAGGGGACAGGGCTGAGTCCACTTCACCTAGGGCAGGCAGTTGGCAGCCTCTGGAATCCCGAATTGTGTGAGCTCGAAGAGACTTTAAGATTTCTATTCCAGCCCTGGCTGGCATAGCTCAATGGATTAAGCACGGGCTGTAAACCAAATGGTCGCTGGTTTGGTTCCCGGTCAGGGCACATGCCTGGGTTGCGGGCCAGGTCCCCAGTGGGGACTGGGTGAGAGGCAACCACACATTGATCTTTCTCTCTCTTTCTCTCTCCCTTCCCCTCTCCAAAAATAAATACATATTAAAAAAAAAAAAAAGATTTCTACTCCAGCCAATCCACATTGTGCAGATGGGGAACCCGAGGCCCAGAGGCCAGCAGGGGTCAGCCAGGACCCGTGGGCAGGCTCTGAGCTCCAGCCCACCAGAGTTGGGGGTGGGAAACAGTAGGAAGCCTCCAGCAGTTTGACAGACCCAGGTTCGATCCCTAGCTCTGCTATTAACCAGACAAGTTCCCTCACCTCTGAGCCTCAGTTTATCCATCTAGTCATGCACCAAGCTTTCATTTAGCACCTGCTCTATACCAGGCTCTGTGATGTCTATCAGTCTCAGAGTGTCTTTGCCCTTTGGGAACTCACAGAGTATGGAAATGTGGGTTCCAGGTGTGCTGGAGGGGTAACTAAAGCACCATGTGTCCCCTGAGGGTCAGAGGATGCTCACGGAGGAGATGGCATTTGGACTGGGATGGGCAGCCAAGGAGAGGGAGGACATTCCAGGCAGAGGAAACAGCACATGCAAAGTCATGGACATCAGCAACTTCTGTGTTCTGGGAGCCCTGAAGGGCCTTTGTGTGTGGCTTCTAGGTGGGAGGCTGCTGGGCAGGGGGAGGCAGGCATCTGAGCACAGGCAGCCCAGGAATCAGACCGAAGGGCTTGGGTTTTGTCTCAGTTGGGGTTTTCCTGACGACCCAGAGGCAGGATTGCAGGGAGACCTTTTGGGGAGGGTAATCCCAAGAAAACGAGGTAGGAGAGTGGGGAAGAAAAGGCAGTTGGTGAAGGATTGTTGTCCAGGCAGAAACCTATCTGGATGACTGGGGACCCTGGGAGACAGAATAGAAAACACAACTCAGAGTTATGGGCGCTCCAGGGGCAAGGAGGTTGGATTTTGTCCGCCAGTTCCCCAAACATCATGGGGTAAGGGCAGCCTCTGGGGGTATCAGATTTCTGGTATTCCCTGATTGCTGGGCTGGACTTGCTCCTGTAGGCAGAGTCACAGATGTTTGCAGGAGGCAGCCTTTGGTAGGTAGAGGTGACTGCTCAGGGCATACGGATGGGGCTTCACGGGCATCTCCTACAGGCTTCGTCCTTCTGTTGTGTTCTGGGGAAGAGGGACTAGTTTTGGGGAGCCCAGCCCCACATGCCGCTTACACTGCCCAGGCTCACCTCCTTGCAGGCATCGGGCTGAGGCTCTGTCCAGTTACCCCAGGTCTGGTCATGCCTGCTCAGAAGCCTTCGATGACCTCTAGGGGCCTGCAGTTTATTATTTTTTAATGCAACTTTGGCATAGATCATATATTTGCATGGACCTAAAGACTAAATTCGTTGTGGTATCCTGGATGGGATCCTGAAACAGGAAAAGGACATTAATGTGCTCTCTGAATATAGTTTGGAGTTTAGTTAATAGTAACGTGTGAATGTTAATTTCTTAGTTTTGACAAATGTCCCATTGTCATGTAAAACATTAGCATTTGGGAAAACTGGGTGAGGGTTTTACGGCAACTCTGTACAATCTTTGCAACCTGGAATAATCTAAAATTATTCTAAAATAAAAGGCTTTTTATAAATTCTAAAGAAACATAGTAAAAGTCCCCCTTCTACCCTTTCGTCCATCCATCCTGTTTCTGTTTTGGGGGGACCCTTCCAGATAAGTAAACATGAGTAATATCCTTTGGCCCCTTTGTAAACAATTAGTACCACTCAGCAGCAGATGCTGGGAGTGCCCTGCCCCCTCTGGCTTCATCTCACTGTCTGGTTCATGCCCACTGCTTCCTCTGGAAACACCTGCAGCTCTCCCGCTGAGGGCTTCGTTTTGGCCTCATGGGGAGGGGGCTGTGCTGGGAGTCAGCGCCCCCAGGCAGACCTCAGCCAGTCTGGCGCAGAGCTCCCCAAGGGCACTCAGTTTAGGCGCCCACAGCTCAGGAATGCGTCCCTCTTTGCCTGTCCTTGTTGCCTCCTTCCCAAACAGACTCAAATCCTTGGCCAGGCCTGCTTCCGAGAGAGCTCAGACTAAGGCAGACCCCATAACCCTGTTGTGGCCCCCGCTGTTTTCACTTAGCAGCATATTTTGGGGGGCTTTTCATGTCAGGACTTCAGAGCTGCCTTATTCTTCTTCACAGCTGCATAGCATCCCGTCGTGTGCTGGCTCATATGGCTTGTCCAGTCTCCTGATGCACATCAGGGTTGTTTTCATGCTTTCGCCAACACAAACAGTATTTCCCCACATGCCCATTCCCCACCTAGGTAAGGCAAGGCAGGTGGATGGTTTCTAGAAGTGGAATGCTGGTACCAGTGGCCTTTGGGCCCCTGCTCTGTTTTGATGGCGGATGGCCTACAGTTAAAACTAAAGTCCCTAGGGGGTTACCAAGGCCCTTCCTGACCCGACCCCAGGCATCTGCCTCTGCCACTCCCTCAAAACTTTCCAGCACGGCCTCTGACCATGATTTGTCTATGCTTTTCCCTTTATGAAATGCTCTTCCCTGCACCTTTATCTGTTGGAATCTTACTTGTCTTCAGAGAGCTGGCTGAAATGCCTCCTCCTCCAGGGAGCCTTCCCCCGTGAGTGCCGATACCTCCTTTGCACACCTTGGCTTTGACGCTTCTTGGAATTTATTTCCATGTGTTGTCTAATTGCCGTGTATATTTCTGCCTCCTGCACTTGGCTGCCTGCTCTTTGAGGGCTGGAGCAGACTGAGTCACAGAGCAGGCCCCATTAATGCTGGAGGAATTGAATTAAATGTGCTGGAAACCGCTGCATCCTGACCGTTTTGTCCTGTCGTTTGCCAACACACCCTTCCAGGATGGTCCCTCAGCGGAGGCCAGAATGAAGCAGGCCAAGGCAGGTGACCTCCGGGGCCTGCCTGCCTCACAGTCAGCGTTCTGAGGCCGGAGAGCTGGGTAGCTTGTCCCCTGGGCGACCTTCCTTTAATATTCCTCTCCCAGGAAGGTCGTGGGGAGCAGGCAGTTAGCGGCCATGTCCCCTAGGCTCAGCCCAAGCTCGGGGCTCTCAAGAGGTGGTGGCAGATAGGACATGGTTCCCTGAGAGCAGAGAGGTAGCTCAGGGAGGTAGCCGGGGGTCCGGTGCCTCGATTCCCCCTCTGTAACATGGGCCTAACAATGGGGTGTGCGCCGTAGGGCTGCTTTGAGGATCCAATGAAACAGTTCGTGTGAAGGAGGAAGCACTTGATAAATAAGCTTCAGAAAAGTCTGGAAAGGCTTTTGGGGGGGCTCCTGTAACAATCACAGCTCTTCTTGATCCAGCGCCTACCAGAAACTTTATTGGGTGCTCTGTGGGCACGCTCTTGCTGAAGTCCACAAACACCCTACAAGTGCAAAACCTTAATTTTTAAACTGTGGAAGGATGCACATAAAATTTGCCACATTAGCCCCTGAAAGTGTACAGTTCGGTGGCATGAAGTGTATTAACAACGCTGTGTGACCATCACCACTGTCTGTTTCTGGAACTCTTTCATCGCCCCTAACAGAAACCCTGTACCCATTAAAAAATTGCTCCTCCCTCCACCTTCTCACTGTCGCCTGGCAACCACTGATCTGCTTCCTGTCTCTATTAATTAAACTATTCTGGGCATTTCCAATCAATGGAACCATATAATATGCGAGCTTTTGTGCCTGGCTTCTTTTATGCAGTGTAATGTTTCCAAGGTTCATCCATGCTGTCTCAGCACTTTATTTTCTCATGGCTGAATAATATTCCATTAGATAGCAAGTGAAGTATCTAATCCATACTTTCCAGGTGAGGCAACGAGGCTCAGAGAGGCTGGCTGACCTGCGTAAGGTCACACCTCGGGAAAGATGGGGAGCTGAGCTCTAACCCAAGTGGGATGGGATCCAACCAGTCTCATCCTCCCTCCCCTTGCGCCTCAGAGTTGACATCCAGCTAGTCCCATTGGCCCCTCACAAGGGCCCTCCTTGGTTGGGATAATCATCTCCATTTTCTGATTGAGAACACTGAGATGGGGGAGGTGACTTGCCTGAGGCCACACACAAATCAGCCAGCCAGGACTGAGGGCCCAGCCCCTGCGAGCACAGCAATCAATATTGCTTTGCGATAGCACCAGGGGTTCCTGAGGCCCCTCCAGACCCTGCTGAAAGGGGACAGGGAGGTGAAACCTGCCTCTGCCCCTCTCCCAGTCCAATAGTCATCCCAGTGGTGACCTGGGAGCCATGCCTGGGGTTGACGGGAGCCCACTCTGCAGTTGTGGCCAGCTGTCCCCCACCATCACTCCAGGGCAGGTTTTTGGCTTTTGTTCATCAGCAAAAACTCATTTCTGTAGACCGACGCCTCTGCCAAGCATGCTGACTGTCCAGGCTGAGCAGTGGAGTGCTGAGGCGCAGCAAGTACGGAGTCAGGAGACCTGAGCCCCTTGGAGCCTCCACCCGCCATGTGACCTTGGATGAGTCCCAGCCCCTGCCTGAGCCCAGTCAGCAAAGCGTAGCATGAGAGGGTCGGACGAGGTACGGCAGGCTCAGTGCTAAGCAACGTTCCCCAACTCCTAGGCTTCACAGAGGTTTCTGTGGGGCTACAGAGGACAGGGGCCCCACACTATCCCCTCCAGTCCCATGTGAGCATCCGGGGCAACAGCCACATGCAGTGGTGAAGTTCTAGGCCAGCGCTGTCCCACAGGGCTGCCTGTGCGGTTGGAAACAGCCTGTGTTGCACCATGCATCTGGTAGCCACTAGCCAAATGTGGCCATTGAGCCCTGGAAATGTGGTTAGTGCAACTGAGAAGCTGCATTGTTACTTTAATTTAATTCTATTTAAGTTTAATTAAGTGTCTACAGCAAGTCTAGACAGTTGGGTTCTGGGGACATAAAGAGGCACAAGGACCACTCAGAAAGTGCCCACAGCCCAGAACACACCCAGCCAGCCCTTGTTGGTTTAAGACCTCCAGAGAGAACTGACCTAGAAGTCCAGAGGCCTGGGTTCAAATCGCAGCTGCCACCAGCATGCTGTGTGATCCAGGCCAAACCCTGTTCCCTCACCTGAACTTCTAAGCGGCTGGACAGGGACTATCTGCCTGCAGGTGGGTCCCCTTGGCCAGGATAGCAACAGCCAACACTTGTGGAACACGCACGGTATGCCAGGTGCCGGGCCAACTCATCTGACTAGTTCATTTATATCTTTCCCAACAACTCTGAGGGTACCGGGCTCAGGGAGGTCCAGTAACTGGCCCAAGGTCACACAGCACCAGGATTCAGACTTGAGGAGGCTGGTCCCAGAACCGCATTCTCACCCTCCGTACTGTACTACCTGCCAGGCCAGGGCTGTATCCACCCTCTGTGGGGCCACCGCAGGGAGTGGCTGAACAGGACAACCAGGCATGGAGGGTCAAGTAGTGGCCCCCAGGTGAGGCCTGGAGGTAGAGGGGTGGGGACTAGTCATGGACATCATCCTCTCATCCTCCTGACTCAGCCTTTCCCTAGGCGAGGACCGAGGGGGTCCTGGCTTGGGAATCTGGAGGAGAAGCTCAGATCAGACCTCATTAATCCATCTCAGCCACAGACCCCTCTTCCTCAGCCCTGTGCCCCATGTTCCTTCTAGCATGGGGTGAGCATCAAATTCATCATCTAAACCATGGCACTTTTCAGAATGACATAGGCACTAGTCATCAGGGGCTCCAGGACAGCGGGTAGAACCCGAGCAAACCAGGGTGTATGCCACCCTCTTCATGTACGAACACTTACAAGTGCCATGTCTGTGCACGGTCCTTGCTCCTGGCAAAGAGGGACACTCACTCAGGACTGCCTCTGACTCCTTAGGGTGGTAGCTCCAATCATGGGGAACCCAGAGGAGGCCTTGCCCTCATTTGCAAGGTCAGGGAAGACTTCTTGGAAGAGGGGGTATTTCTTCTGAGCTTTAAAGATATTAAGCAAGGAAAGAGGCCTGGAACCGTGTTTTCAGGAAGGTTCTGGAGAACAGAAACACCAGCTTAGCCCATCTGGGACCCAGACGTGGAGGCAACATTTGAGTAGAGACTGGAATCGACAGAAGCAGACAGATAACTGAAGAGTTGGAAGGAAGAACAGGTAGCAGGAACAGCATGTGTAAAGGCCCTGTGGTAGGAAAGAGCTGGGGGTTGTTGGGGAAGTAACGAATAGGGAGGCTGGCATTTTGCCTGAGGACAAGGGGCAGGCTTCGAAAGGCTTGAAGGGATCTGGGGGAAGAGACTCTCTTCAGGGCTTTGAAAGGGCACTTCTCTAAGGTCCAGGTCTGTGTTTCCGTCTCTCTTTCTCATGTCTGCAACACAAAGACAGGTGCTGAGCAGGGGTGGGGTGTGTGCGGCTTCTGAATCCTCAGCGGAGGCCACGCAGGTTTAAATTCGGCATGGCCTCAGAAAGTCCTGGCAAGCAGCCCTGCCCCCACCGAGTCCCGCAGGCCCAAATCTGCATGCCTCACCCCAGAGGAGCGGCAGCACCCACATCCTAGGCTCTGTGTTTGGAGTCCACTGTCAGGATGGACGACACGGGAGCAAGTAGAAGTGGAGGCCTGAGATGGGGACAGTGCCGGCCACACATACCAAGCAGCCCAGTCCAGCATATCTGCTGAAGCCATTGCCTGCTATCTTGTTGACCAAACAACCAGCTGATTGAATGTCATGCTTTTCAAACAGTTGCTATGGACACAGTTTGGACCTTGAATCCATCAGGATAACGGAGCTGCCATAGAGGAAAAGGACCCTGGAACCTCAGTCTGGAGCGCAAGGCTATGGAATGGGGGCTGCGGGGTCAGACTGAGTCACATCAGACTCCGTCCCTCTCTAGGCGGTGGAGCCTAGAGCAGGTGACTTCGGCCATTTCAACTGCTTTTTGTCCTCTAACATGGGTGTACTAGTTACCTATTTCTGCATAAAAATTATGCCAAAACTTGGCAGCACGTTAAAACAGTCAACATGCAGTATCTCATACAGTTTTGAGAGCCAGGAACCCAGGAGCAGCCTCAGTGGGTGGCTGTGCCCAGGGGGCTCTCCTGTGGTTGCAGCTACGTTATCAACGGAGGCTGCAGGGTCTGCTTCCACGGTGGCTCCCTCACGGGCTGGCAAGTTAGTGCTGGCTGTCAGCTGACAGCCCCAGAGCCGGTGAGCCAGGAGAGGAGGGCAAGAGCGGCCATGTCTGCTCTGACCTACCTCAGAAGTCACACTTGGTCATTTCCACAGTATCCCATTGGTTACAGCGTCAACCCTGCTCATGTTGGAGACGGGGGCTCTTCACAAGAACACAAATACCAGGAGCCAGGAGGCAGGGGTCTCCAGGCTGTGTGTTGGTGGCTGACTACCGTGTTGGATGCATCCTCCCCTCCAGGAAGAGCTGCAAGTGAGAACTAAATGAGCTCACACAGGGGAGACACCTAGAATACAGTAAGTGCTCAATAAAGGATCGCTGTGATTAGCTTGAGCCAAAAACGTACCACCCAGTAATGGCCTCGCTTTGTGCCTCGAGTCTAGGCATCCTGAGACCTTCCGCCACTCTTTCATTCAGCAAAAGCCTTATGAGCCTCTGCTGTGTCCAGGCCCTGTGCTGAGTGCTAGTGACAGAGCAGTGACAAAGACAGACCTTGTCCCTGCTGTTCCAGGCCCCACTGGACATAAATCCAGGTGCTACAGCAGAGAGGGCTGGCAGGTAAAGGGCTGCTTTGGTCAGTCTCTGTGCAGAGGTGGGCTGTGCACCCAGACCCTTGTGAACTGAAGGAGTAGCTTGTGTGGGCAGGGTGGGGGAGGGGGAGGGCATTTCAGGCAGGCTTACCAGTAAGGGCAAAAGCCCCAAGATGTGAGTTAATGGTCCCTGTTCAAAGAACAGAATGGAAGCCCAAGGGAGTGGGGCCAGGAAATGAGGTCCGGGAAGCAGAAAGAGGTAAGGGGAGAAGGAAGACTGACTTAGTCTGAGAGCCATGGGAATCTTGTCGTCTGGGCGAGAGAGGATGGGGACCCGGCCCCCGGCAGGGCTGTGAATGTGGCGAGGTGTGGGGATATGTTGAAAGTAGAGTTGTTTTTGAAGCATTTGTTGTTGAATGGAGTGTGGGATGGGATGGGAGGGGTGAAAGAAAGGAGTCGAGGATGATTTCAGGCTTTCTGACCTGAGCAAGCAGGATGATGACGCTGTCAGGAGCTGAATTGGGGCAGACTACGGGAGGAGCAGGTCAGGGAGTTTGGACCTGTCAGACATCCAGGGCAGGATGTCAAGCAGGCAGTTAGAGATGCGAGTCTGGTGTCTGAGAGAGAGATCAAGCAGAAGATGTAAATTTAGGAGTTGTCAGATATAGGTGGTATTTAAGCCACGAGTTTGGATGAGATCAGCCAGAAAGAGTGCAGAGAGAAGCAGAGCACCCAGTTCCTCTAGCGTTTAGAGGTCAGAGGAGGAGAGGCCAGCCAGAGATGGGGCAGGTGTGACAAGAGATGAGGGAGCAGAATTGGACTGGTACCCAGAAATGAAGTCACAGTGTGACACAGCCTGCCTGTTTCTACCTCCACCCCTTCCCCCACCCCAGGGAGCACCAAGGCCCTGGAGGGCCTATGGCAGTGGCCGTGTCCTCCATGGACTGCTGTGAGCATCCCAAAATGTTCGGCCCTTCCACCCACATCATTTACAGCCATTCATCACTCAGCTCAGCCTCCTGTGCCCCACTCTAGTTGTCTGACTTTCTCTTAACAGCAGCGCTCAGCATTAAACAGGACTATCCCCTCCCTTCATTTTGACTCCCTACCTCTGTTAATGCAACCTTAGACAAAAACAGGCTTCCTAACAGCACCAAATACAGAAGATATGAGTAGGAAGTCATAAGACATCTGGGGTGGTTTGAGGGAGGGGCAGTGAAGAAGACAAGTGGGATTGGCAATGTCTGAAAGAGGGTTTGAGGTTAGACCAGCAAGGGTCTGGACCGCCACGCCGGGGAGTTTGGACTGAGGAGGGAAGAGGATCCACAGAAGGTTCTAGATTAGGAAAATGGCACAATCAGGTGAGTTTTCCTTCAGAAAGAGTCACGCTGGGTTCTGTTCTTGGCCTTGCCCCCAGTTAGCTTTCCCATGCTCACAGGCCAACTGTGGTTCCAGAATGAGCCAGGATGGAGCAAGGTGGCCCCACTCTGTGCAGATGGGCATAGCGGCTGCAGATACAGAAGTGCCATGGAGCAGGGGGAGCTCCCAGGGAGGCAGCAGCTCCGCTGGTTTCTCCACGTTTCCATGAGGGCAATGAGGCTTATATTAATGAGAGGCAATTATGGGCACTCGGGTGGGCCTAAGTATAGCTCAGAGCTGAGGGGAGCCAAGGCAGCCAGCTGCTCTCCCTGCAAGGTTGAGGCCTGCCTATTTTAAGACCTCCCCAAGATAAGGTTCCTTCCACCCCTGGGTGTTGGGTGGCTAAGGGGCTGACACCCAGGGTTTCAGGACCCCTGACCAAGAGAGAGCTCAGAAGAATCAGTGTGACGAGATGACCAGACCACCCTTACTCAAACCCTCCACTGCTCACAGATGGACACTGACGCCCAGAGAGAGGGACCAGTCCAAGGTCACAGCAAGCACAGAGCAGCGTCAGGATTTGAATGCACGTCCAGCTGCATGCACTTTCCACTGTGTTCTGCAGTGTCCCTACACTGGGAGCTTTGGCCTGTCCCCAAGAAGCACCGTGAGGTGAGGAGGGGAGTGTGACTGAAATTTATCCAGCACCTCTATGCCAGTGGCTTTCTATGGGACATCACGATTAATCCTTATCACGACCTGGGAAAGCAACAGCCATCACCCCCATGTTATAGGGGAGGAAACTGGGGCTTAGGAGGGGTGATTGCATTGCCCAACGTCCGCTGGGAAGGAGGGAACAAAGAACAGTAGATCCCAGTATGTCTTGTTTTAGGGTCAGAAAACACTCTGAGGTTTGTGCGGGAAGTCCCTTGGGAACACCTGTGACAGGTGAGGGTTGCAGGACTGGGCAGAGGGAGGAGCTGGAGCCAGCTGCCGTTACAACAAAGGCCTCAGCTAACCCCATGGGGGCTCCGGAGCTGAGACATCCCCTTAGGGTTGTTGCGAATTGGGCAAGACAGCTAGGCCTCGGTGCCGGCACATCAGCCAGTCACTGGGCTCAGGCTGCCCCTAGGGAAGGAGTGTTACCTTGGTGAAGCATCTCCCTTTGACTAAGAACAAGTCCTAGCAGGCACCCAGCTATGCACTGGCAGCAGCCTCAGTCCTGAAGGGGCGACCTGGGTGGCCGTTACAGCATCCCCTCCCTGCCCGTCTGCAGATCCTGTCTCACTCCTCTGCCCCTCAGATGAGAAGAACCAGCCCTTGCCCACAAGGAGGTTATGAAACAGAGACTCATGTTCTTTATGGAGCTGACAGGCCAGGGGATGCTGGGGGCAGGGAGACCATCAGTGCTGATGAGGAAGGAGAGAGTGAGTGGCTGGTCCAGGAGAAGTTGAAAACCACAACCTATTAAAAACCTGCAGGGACAGAATGGGAGAAAATACTTGCAAATCATATATCTGATAAGGGCTTAATATCTAAAATACATAAAGAACTCCTAAAATGACACAGCAAGTGACAAATCACCCAATTAAAAGTGAGCAAAGGACTTAATATACATTTGTCCAGAGAAGGTATACAAATGGCCAATAAGCCCATGAAAAGATGCTCAGTATCATTAGTTACCAGGGAGATGCCAATCAAAACCACAGTGAGATACCAGCCGACAACTACCAGGGTGGGTCTATTTTAAAAAGAAAAGAAAAGCACAAGTGTTGGTGAGAATGCGGAGAAATTGGAACCCTGCACATTGCCAGCGGGAGGTAAAATGGTGCAGCCACTGTGGAAAACCGTTTGGCGCTTCCTCCAAAAATTAAACACAGAATTACCATATGGCCCAGCAATTCTGCTCCTAGGTATATACTCAAAAGAATTAAAAGCAGGGATTCACATGGGTACTTGCCTGCCATTGTCCATTGGACACATTGTCCGTAGCAGCTAAAAGATAGAAACACCCCAAACGGACATCAGCAGAAGAACGGACAAACAAAATGCGGCACATAGGAGTCCATGCGAAGGAATGTGATTCAGCCATGAAGGAGTGGAGCTCTGACACACGCTGCAACACGGAGGGCCCTTGGGCCCTTTATGCTTCATGGAAGAAGCCAGATACAAAAGAACAGGCATTGAATGGTCCCACTCACGTGATATCTAGAGTAGGCAAATCAGTAGAGACAGAAAGTAAATCAGAAGTTACTAATCCAAGGACTCGGGGAGGAGAAGGATAAGGAGTTACCCCTCGATGGCCGCAGACTTTCTCTTTGGGCTGTTGGACAAATCTGGACCACTGATGCCAGTGGTGTTTGTACAACATTGTGAACGCGATTAATGCCATGGAACTATGCACTTACACCTGGTTAGAATGGCAACTTTTACGCCATAGATATATGACATATGTGCACACACACATATATATAACCACAATAAAAATAAGACCCATGGGGAATAGGTAAATCCGTAGAAACAGAAAGCAGAATGGTGGTTGCCAGGGGCCAGAAGGCAGAGGGAACAGGGAGTAACTGCCTGCTGGGTACAGCACTTTCTTTTGGGGTTAAGGAAGTGTTTTAGAACTAGATAGAGGTAGTGGTTACACCACATTGAGAATGTACTAAAATGTCACTGAATTATCCCCTTTAAAATGGTCAATATTATGTGAATTTCACCTCAGTTCTTTTTTAAGGGAGGAAAACCCCATGGCGAAATAAAATCTGTGAAATGCAGCCAAATGAGTGCTCAGAGAAATGGATCACCTTTCCAACGACACATTCATTAGGCATAAGAAAGTCAGACAGTGAATGAATTAAGTTTCCAACTCAAAAAGGTGGGCGAGGGGTTAAAGAAAAGGGAGTATCCTGGGCCCCCATTGTCCAGGTGAGGGTGGGAGGGCAGAGGCAGAGGATGTGGGAAGGGATGCTGTCAGGAGACATAAGCAAGGCGGAGTCACTGTGACTCAGTGACCGTCTTTGTCAGGGGTCCCCAGAAGCATGCCCGAGACAAGGGTTCAAGTGCAAGTACTTCATCTGGGCGTAGGCAGCACAGTGTGGGAGGGAGAGGTGAGGCAGGGGAGGGGAGGCAGCCAATGAAAGGAGCATTATCAAGCAAGTGACCACTGTGAGCAGGGGAAGCTTAGTCCCCACGGGCAGCTCCAGGGGTCAGTGTAAAACCCCTCCCTCAGTTGTCCCACCTGCGGGGTGGAGGAGCTGGGGTATTTATACACCAACTCTCCAAAGGTCGAGACAGCAGCCAGGTGGGGGATTGTTCATTCTCTGGCAGTTCCTGCAGGCCACGGCCACCTGTGAGCAGAGTCGGGTCCAGCCGCAAGGGGAAGTGCCCCCAGCCCCCTGCAGGGATGCAGGTGCTGGTAGCTGGAAGGCCCCCTGTTGGGCACCATAGTGATGAGACCACAGGAGATATGGGTGGGCTACCCACAGCCACTGTTGTGACCAAGTGGACATGAGGCCAGTGTCAGTCAGGTTCTTGTTGAAAGACACAGAAACCCAATTCAGACTTAAACAGGACACCTCTTGACTCTCGTATCTGAGACATCGGGGAAGATCTTGACCAAGGACTCCTGGATGACACTCTGCCAAGCACAGCGGCCCTAACAGAAAGGAAGGCACCTCTTTTCCAAAAGTTCAGCCATAATCCCAGGGCCAATTCTCATTGGCTAGTGAGGATCCTGTTTCCGTCTCTGAGCCAGTGAGTACTCAGGGATGCAGGGCTCTGATTGGCCAGGACTAGGTCATGTGTCTACCCCTGGGGTTCTGGGATAGGACTGGCTCCACCTCAGCCACAGGATGTGAGACTGTGGTAGAACCATTGGCCAGGCACAGTGGGGGCTGTTAATAGGGGAAGGACGTGGAAGGTCAGGAGAGGGATGAATTCAAGGAGATTCCCAGGTGTCTGGCAAGAGCCCCCACTGGGTGACACTGAAGCATTTTACTGATGTAAGGGACACTGTGGGCCTGGCTGAAGTCCTGGTAAACACCAGCACTTAAATGGGGTAGAAGGATAGATATTCATGGCCCCAGAAGCCAAAGGAAGAGACTTTTTTTTTAACTGTCTTTTTATTGTAGTTCAAGTACAGTTGTCTCCATTTACCCTCCAGCACTCTCCCCCCACCCCAGCCATCCCCACTTCTCACCCTTGATCCGACGTCCTTTGGTTTTGTCCGTGTCCTTTATAGATGTTCCTGAAAACCCTCCTTCTCGTCCCCCCAAATGAGGGCTCAGCAACAGGAAAGAAAGCAGTTGAGAGGTCACTTGATGTCGTTAAAGTATCTAGTTGGTTTCTGGAGGTCTCCCTAAGGGTGGAAGCCCCCACTCTCCCTCCTATAATCCTCCAAGGCAGGTACCTGTGTAACTCCTTCCCCCACAAGACAGGCAAGGGTCCTTACCAGCCAAGTCCACCAGGACTTGGGACAGGGTTTGTTCCCCTAACCCGCCTCCCCAGGAACAGCACATGCCCACACTTAACAGTTCCCCAAGCACCTTCCTTGCTTCTTCCTCCTGGTCCCATGTGGCAGCCCCACAGTCTAGGCTGCGGGAGGTGGCCACGGGCCCAGTCTCACATGGTCCTCCTAGAGCACACCTGGCTTCCTGGGGTCAGGAGTACCTGTGACATCAAACCGAAGCCAGCTTCTCCCTGGGAGAGCCGAAGAAGGTGCCCTGGCTGGGAGAACTGAGTGCAGTGGGTATTTCTGGGCCAGGGCCTGCAGCTGGCTTCTGCTCCTGGAGACCAGCCGTCTCCACCACATGCATTTCTAGGGAGTCCAGCCCCTGCCTAGCTGGTGGGGCTGTATTTGCAAAGAGTGTTCTATTTTCAGTATCACTGGTCTTTCTTGAGTGGCATCAAGGACATATTGCTGCACACAGTTCCCCAGCACCAAGAGGCTAGCCCCTGAGCCCAGAGGTCACTGTGGCCCCGAGGGGATGCGAGGAGGCCAAGAAAAGGCTGGGGAGCAGGAGGTTCTGCGAGTGGTTTTGCATTTTCCTGAAATTGTCTTCAAGAAGAGGTTTGCCTTGAGGGAGCTGCTGCTGGCTGGAGGGGAAGAACCTTGACCGTCTGCATTACCTATTCCACCTTGACTATGGCTCCCTCTCCCAGCCTCAGTTGCCCCATCTGTAAAATGAAGGTAAGGGTCCCCCACCTCATGTGGCTGCTGCGAGGATCTGGGGTAATGAAGAGAAAGATATAAGTCAGCAGACTTCCTCTCCGGGCTGAGGGTACGTGTTCTGAGAAGCCTCCTGGTGGAAGCAGAAATGCTTCCGAGGGGACTGCTCAGCCCCGAGAACCGTCACTAGCGCGCTCTGGTCCCCAGGAGTGGAGTCCCCCGGGCTGCTAGAGTCACAGAGAATCTGGCAGAGAAGGGGAAGAACTCGATACACCCGGACTCTGCCGCAGTCTCGGGGGAAGGCCTGGCGCACTGTGAGTCATGAAATGAGCTGGATCCGAGGAAATAGTTCTCAGATCCTTGAGAGTCTTGGGACCAGTCAGGCTGGGGTGACAGGTGTAAAGCAGAATAGGCAGAGTGTGGGCCCTGGTCCTGCCTTAGGCACTGGACCTGCTGTATGATCCTAGGGAAGTTCTTCCCCGCTCAGGGCCTCGGGTTCCCCATCTATGCGATGAGGCTTCACCCAGGCCAGTGTTCTCCGTGTGGAGTTTTTAGGGGGTCTGGGATTTGCCTTCAAAGCTGCTCTGGGCAGTGGGAAGGGGTCTGGGACACCCAAACCCATGCTTGGTGTGTTAGTTTCCTGTGGCTGCTGTAACCAGTTACCACAAACGTAGTGGCTTAAAAGAACACAGGTTTATTATATTAGTTTTCGAGGTCAGAAGTCCAAAACAAGTCACAGGGCTGCCTTCCTTCTGGAGGCTCTAGGGAAGAATCTGACCCCTCGCCTCTTCCAGGTTCTAAAGGCTGCCAGCACGCCTTGGCCAGAGACCCTGCCTCACTCTGACCTCCACTTCCACGGCCACAGCCCCTCTGACTCCAGCCCTTGTGTCTCCCACCTGTAAGGGCCCAGGTGATTAGTTTACCCTTCCAGGTAAGCCAGGGTAATCTCCCATCTCAAGATCCTTAATCCCATCTGCAGAGCCCAATCACGGGTTCTGGGAATTAGAACATGGGCACCTTTGGGAGACACTATCCTGCCTACCACACTTGGCTTCAGCCAGAGCCCCTCTACTCTGACGTGGCCCAGCCCCTCCCAGAGCTGTGCCCCCACTGCCCTTGCATTCACTTGCTCTGTCCCAAGCCAGACCAAGTCTTGGGACTCCTCTGAGCAGGGCCAGTGGGATCGAGGGTGTAGAAACCTCACTGACCTCCCCTCTGCTCCATGGTAGAGATGGGAAGGCTAAGACCCAGAAAGGAAAGGGACTTTCCTAAGTGTGAGGCTGGTATTTCCAGGATGGTCCTGGCTGGAAGACCCAGCTAGCCCAACTGCCCCTATGTTACAGATGGAGAAACTGAGGTACTGTGGTTCCACTTGAATGCCATCCTCTCCTGAGGCCTTGCCCTGCCCACACAGTCCTGATGTGTGTGCTCCTGTCTCAGCTCTGTTCCCGGCTGGTTGTCATAGGCTCATCTCAGTCGGAAATGGTGGGCTAGTGGGCTCATTGGCCTCTCTGATGCCTGAAGACGCCCATCTTAGCCCAGAGGTCACACTCCGCAGACTGTTGTTGAGGACAGCAGGTTTTTACAGACGGTCTGCGTTTGACGGAGGCTTCCCCTGCTGCAGTAAAGGGTGGGCAGCACTGCCCTCAGACCCCAGGAAGAGGGCCCCCTGCCCTGGGCCCTACTCTTTCAACCATGGTTTTCCCCATGAAGCAAGGAGTGTTCAGGGCCCAAGTGGACATGCCACCAGGAGTCTACATCCCCGAATTAGACCACACTCTGGATACTAGGGACCCTGGAATTCCCTGTCCAAATGACCCTTAATTCCAGGACCAGCATGGGATCTTCCCATGGGTGGCCTACATTGCCAGTGGGACCACCCCAAAGCCTGAGGGGTGGCTGTTGGGAGACATGTGGAGTGAGCTTGGGTGCACACCTGTGTGACTCCTTATGATGAGGGACAGAGTCAGAGATGGGAGGAAAAAGGAAGGCAGGCAGCTGCGCCCCCCGCCACATTCCACCGTGGAATTTGGAGGAGACCAAGAAGTCTTCTGAGCTCGAACCTTATGAAGATAATTCGTCAAGGTAAGAGAGTAGAACATACTTTGTTTACCAGTTTGCTAGCCTGAGTTGTAACTTCTGTTCATATACACGGCGTGTGGGCCTCCATCCATCCCATTGTCTTCCAACCCACTATGCTAAGGGCAGGCCAGGACTCCAGAAACCCTCTTACCCCTGACATTGTCGGGGTCTGGCCGGCCTTCCTGGCCCCCTGTCTCCTCCAAATCCAGCTGACCCTTCTCTGTCTTCTCTCCCCAGGATAGCTGCTGCCCGGGAGAGGTGACCCGGGCACCCCGCTAGGGTGACGGCCCCTGCCCCAAGGGCCGGGATCATGAAAGGCCTCGGTGACAGCCGCCCCCGCCACCTCTCTGACAGCTTGGACCCACCACATGAGCCCCTGTTCGCAGGGCCTGACCGCAACCCCTACTTGCTATCGCCCACAGAGGCCTTTGCCCGTGAGGCTCGCTTCCCTGGGCAGAATGCTCTTCCAGGAGATGGTCTCTTCCCACTCAACAACCAGCTGCCGCCGCCGAGCAGTACCTTCCCCCGCATCCACTATAACTCCCACTTCGAGGTGCCAGAGGAAAGCCCCTTCCCCAGCCATGCCCAGGCCACCAAGATCAACCGGCTGCCCGCCAACCTCCTGGACCAGTTTGAGAAGCAACTGCCTATCCACCGCGACGGCTTCAGCACTCTTCAGTTCCCCCGCGGCGAGGCCAAGGCCCGTGGGGAGAGTCCTGGTCGCATCCGCCACCTGGTCCACTCAGTCCAGAGGCTTTTCTTCACCAAGGCACCCTCACTGGAGGGCACAGCAGGCAAAATCGGAGCCAATGGCAGCAAGAAAGGTGGCTTGGAGGACGGCAAAGGCCGGAGAGCCAAAAGCAAGGAGCGGGCCAAGGCTGGGGAGCCCAAACGGCGCAGCCGCTCCAACATCTCGGGCTGGTGGAGCTCCGATGACAACTTGGACGGTGAAGGGGGTGCCTTCCGCAGCAGTGGGCCCACCTCCGGGCTGATGACGCTCGGCCGCCAGGCAGAACGCAGCCAGCCGCGCTACTTCATGCATGCCTACAACACCATCAGTGGGCACATGCTGAAGGCCGCCAAGAACAGCGCCGCTGACCTGGCCTCCCCGCCACCCCCGCCCGCACCCCCGGCCCCCTGCCCCAGCCTTGGGGTGGGCACCGACACCAACTATGTCAAGCGGGGCTCCTGGTCCACTCTGACCCTCAGCCACGCCCACGAGGTCTGCCAGAAGACCTCAGCCACCTTGGATAAGAGCCTGCTAAAATCCAAATCCTGCCACCAGGGTCTAGCCTACCACTACCTGCAGGTGGGTCACGTCCAGGGGCAGGGTGGGATGAGGGGTATGAGGAAGGCACAGTTGTGAGACCTAACTGTGTCACAGAGTCACTTGGGAAGTTGCTTCACACAGGCCCCTGTTTACTCGCCTAGGAAATGGGTGACTGGTGGTACCTGCTCATAAGGGGATTCCTTCCACTGTGCATGCTCTCAGCAGACATTGGTGAGGACCCTTCTGAGACCAGCCCTGAGTAGAGACTAAAGCATGTGCCTGCCCTTTAGAAGCCAAATCTAGGCCTTGGCTTGTGTGGCTCAGTGGATTGAGCCTGAGCCTGTGAACCAAAGAGTCGCCGGTTCGATTCCCAGTCAGGGCACATGCCTCGGTTGTGGGCCAGGTCCCCAGTAGGGGGTGCGTGAGGGGCAACCACACATTGATGTTTCTCTCCCTCTCTCTAAATAAATAAAATCTTTTTTAAAAAAAGAAGAAGAAAACAAATCTGGAACAGCTCCCCACCTCACAGGACCAGTTGCACAGCATTCTCACTGCTGGCCTCCTGCGTGCTGCTCCCACCAGACTCCTTGAGGACAGGGACTGTAACTGGTGTAGTTGTGTGTCCCCAAGGCAGGGCTTGGCAGAGAGGAAGTGCCCAGGAAATGTGAGAAGAGACAGGGCTAGAGGACCAGATGGACACTTACAGGAACAGAGTTGGGAATAAGTAAGACATGGCCCCAGTTATCAGGGTGCTGGGAGAGAAAGACACATGGACAGACAGTCATGTCCGTGTAAACAGAATGTTCTGGAGATCAGCATGGAGGGCTGCAGGAGTGCTGAGGCCCCAACCCCGTTTGCCGGACTGGCTTTATTCTTTCAAGTGCTAATGTTTATTGAGGCACTTACTATGCTCCAAGGCCACACTCAAGGGAAACGGCAGAAGGCTCAGCCATCTCCATTGCTACACATCCCCCAGGCTTCTCAAGGGCAGGAACAGTGACAGAGCCCAAGATGTGGGTGGCAGTTCCAGAAAGCAGATTCTAGTATACGTCAAGGTGGAAGGGGCTGCTTCTGCAGGTAGTGAGCTGGCCTACCTGGGCGGGGGCAGGCCTGGCCCACCTTTGGGGACACATTGATGCATTTTTTAACCAGATGAACATCAAAGTCTGACAAAGCCCCAAGTTCTTGTCATTCTATATAAAATTCCGAAGGCAGTGAAATGAAGGAGAAAGGCTATTTTTTTTAATAAGGAGAAAATAAAATCTAGGCAGTATTTTATATATTTAGGGCTTTTATGGCTCTCAATCTACTTCCTAGTGTAGAAGTAGAAGAGTGTTGTGTGACCCGGCCTCCTCTCAGAACGGTACGGTCGGTCCAATCGTGCGAAAACGCTTCAGGAACACCGGGGGAAGGCGGCCCTGCAGGCCCTGAGGTTGTGCGGTCTGACTGTGACACTGGGGAAGGGTGGCCCCACAGGCCCTGAGGTTGTGCTACCTGCCTGTGTGATGGGGGGCAGGCGGTGGGCTGAGGCAGCCACAGGCTAGGAGCAGAAATATAAAGGCCACCTTCCCAAGGGACAAGTCGAGGTAGTGAGGCTGGACTAGCAAATGGTTTGGGGGGTAGAATGTGCAGACTCTCATGACTAGCTAAGCAGTCAGCTGGGGAAGGGGGTTTGGGAAGGCTGAGGGGAGCCCCTAGGGTGGAAGTCATAGACAGGAACCCTCCCTGAGCCAGCAATGGGCCACTGGTAATGTGGGCAATAAGAAGAATGTGATGTCTGTAGCCGAGGTGATTTGGGGAGTGTGCGTTTGTGCACCTGGTAAAGAATGGGTATGTTGTGCACATGAGAAATATGTGTACCTTCATCCATGGTGAAGTGAAGACGTAGTGAGGGTGTGCCCTCTGCATGTGTTGAGCAGAAATACACACGGTGAGCTGGGCATATGTTGAGATATGTCCACGGTGCAGTGGTGGCTCGTGTGTATGTGAGGCGTGTGACTATGCACTGTGTTTATGTTGTGTACACGTTGAAGGGTATTCACACAACACCCCAGGGGCTGCTGGGGTGCGTCCTTGGGGAGATGGATGTGTATGGGAAAGTATGCCTACTCTCAGGCGTGTGCACATGATGAGGCCCGTTTATTCTGTGCTGGGGCTGGGGGAAGTAAGTGCTGAGATGTGCATACTCATCCATCAAGAGGTGAGTGTCCGCTCTGTGTACACGTCTGTGTGTGTTAGATGAACGAGGGGTGTGGGCTGTGGGTGCTGCCCCGGAGCAGCTGGCAGAGCCTGGCCTTAGAGAGACAGAGGCAGTCCCCTCTGTTGGTTTCTGCTACTGTAACCACTAGAGACTACAGCTGCCCTCACAGCTGTGATCCCTGGCCCTTATCGTAACCCCCTTCCACAGGTAGAGGCGGGCGGTTCCCTGAGGTTCAGATGGGAAAACTGAGCCCTTTCTCCAGCTTACTGAGAGGCTGTGCCACCCTGAAAGCCAGCTCCCTGATACCTCAGTTTACTGACCAGTGGGATGTGGAACTGTGATTGGCTTGGAGGACCCCGCCCCCATACTGATGTGCCAGGGTCCTCTGACCCATCCTCCCCCATCCCAAGGCCAAGCTATTGGTGTCAGGCTTATGGGCTTCCCTCAGGCCTGCTGCTCTGGTCCATGAGGTGGCATCATCAGCCATTCTCTGAGACAGCTGGGGACGTAATGGGAACACAGTGGCTACTTAGAAAGGTAGCTGCGGTGCACGGTGGTTTTGCTGGGGCATCCAGCTGGGGTCCACGGAGAGATCTGAGTCGGAAATGGGCAGGGACTTGCTGAAGACCCACAGTGAAGCTGTGGCAGAGCCGGCTCTGGAACCCAGCTATCCTTCCCAGCGCGGTGCTCTGCCCAGCTGTTGGGCGGCTTCAATGGCAGTACCCAGCGCCAAAGGCCGAACTCTCTGAGATGGGGAGCGAGAGAGCTTCAGGACCGGTGCTCTGACTCAGGTAATAAGCCCGAGGCTGAGCGGCCAGTGGTTCTCTCGAAGTGTGCTGAGGCCTTTCCACCCATTCCCAGGTGCCCGGTGGCGGCGGTGAGTGGAGCACTGCGCTGCTGTCCCCACGCGAGGCGGACACCACAGCGGAGGGCCACATCCCGTGCCGACGCATGCGCAGCGGCAGCTACATCAAAGCCATGGGCGACGAGGACAGCGACGAGTCTGGCGGCAGCCCCAAGCCCTCACCCAAGACTGCGGCGCGGCGCCAGAGCTACCTAAGGGCCACGCAGCAGTCTCTGGGAGAGCAGAGTAACCCTCGCAGGTGAGCGCGCAGGTCCTCTCACTACAGTCGGGTCCCCAGGCAAGCCCTGTCCCTAGAAGCCCCGCCCACCAGAAGCCCTGGCCACTGGTGAGTTCTGCTTCCTAAGTGTATTTCTCCCTTAAAGTGAACCCCACCCCTGTGGGAGCCCTGCCCACAAGTGAACCAGGTTCCACTGGAGCCCCGCCCGCACAGGTGCTCTCCCCTGGGGAAGATTCTTGCTCTGTACAAGCTCACAGGCAAGCCTTGCCCCCTAGGTGAGCCCTGCACAGTTATGCCCCATCTCTGGAAACCTCTCCTTCCTCCCTTCTGTCTGTCTCCAAGGAGTCCAGCCCCCCCCCAGATGAATCTTGCCTGAGACCAGAACCTGAGCCCCCAATGATCCAGGCCCCCTAGGTGAACCCCTTTTCAGACTAGGCTCTTCCTGAGGTCCTCATCCTTAGGGTGACCCTTGCACTTTGAGTTGGCTCTGGAGAGCCCTTTCATTTGGTGAACCACCTCATAAGCCCCCCAGCAGTTAAGTCCTGACCACAAGTGAGGCTCACCCTATGCTAAACCAGGAGAGCCTCCTTAGAGTGACTGGGCAGGTAAACCCTGCCCATAGAAGTCACGTCCCCAGGTGAGTTCCACTCTCACAGGGAAACTGCTCCAGGGGACACTGTACTTCAGGTTGGGAGAACCAAGCCCACCACTTACGCCAGCACTGCCCAGGAAAGGTCAGAGGCCCCTCTGCCCATGTCCCTGTAATTGGTCCCTGTGGTGACCTCCAAGACTGGGGAGGAGAGAAAACCTGTACATCAGAGGGAGATAGAGAGCCTTCACCTGTCCATCACTCTGCCTGGAATTCCGCTCTTCAAGCCTCAGCCTGTTTTAAGACTTGGAAGAGGCAGTGGAAGTATCAGTGAATGGAACACACAGAAAGCAGCAATCGAAATGTTAGAGAGAAAGGTGAGGCTTTCACATGCAGAACTCACCATGGGGATTAGAACAGGAAGGAATGAGGGGCAGGTTACAGAACGTGTGTGGAATGAGCACAAACCAGGTGATACGGTGTAGAGGACTCAAAGTTCACTGAGGGAGAACAAAAGCAGTCAGAAACAAACAAAAGGAAGACTCGGAAGAGCTAAAGAAAACAAGCTTAGTCCTAGTGCTGCTCCAACTACCGCGGGCGTGAGCCAAGGCGGCATGGAGCCGGTGGTTTTCGAGGGCTGAGACAGAGGAAGGAGAGCAGGCCAGGTGGCAGCAGGACCAAGGCAGGGAGGGGAGAAGCCAGGGGTCTCACTGGCTGGGGCAGAAGACAGGGAATGGCCTGCAGGGGAAATTCAGGACACCACGGTCGGTTCCTCTCTGAACCTCAGTTTTCCCACCTTTAAGTGAGGGGAGCTTAGCTGGATGATCTCTAAAACCTCTTTTAGGCCTGAGATCCATCAATTCTATGGATGACAGTGGGTGCTAAAATTGGAGAGGTGGTCAGGACCAGCACACAGGCCTTGAATAAGAGGGAATCACTAATAACAACAGTAGTAATAGTGATGGGCCCCACCTGGTAGCTCTTGCTGTACTCCAGGGTCTACCGCCCCAGTGCACTTTAATCTGCGTCACTGAGTCCCCCTTGTCACAGATGCAGCAGGCAGGCAGTGTCATTCCTACTTAACAGGTGAGGAGACTGACACTTAAACAAAGGTGATAACTTGTCCAGGGTCACCCAGCAAGGAAACTGGACTCCAGTCCAAGCCTGACTATATCAAGAGCCTGAGCTGTTGGCTGCGTGGACCTTATCCCCAGAGTAGTGGGGTGCAGGGAGTGTGGGGGTTGGAGGGCGGTGAGGCCCAGGATCAGGTAGACGTGAGAAAGATGGAAGAGCTGGGACCGTGGGGATAATTGGTAAGTCTCAGGGGCCTGGTGGAGGCCGCCTGACATGTCGAAATTGATGCCCTTTGGGCAGCCTTGTCTGAGGTCATTGCTGTGGGTCTTTTCCAAGCCCACCTCCTCTGTCCAGCCCCCAGAATTACCCCAGACCTACAGGGGGAGGAGGCTGTAGATTTGAGCTAGTGTGGGCCATTCGGGTTTGAACCACTCAAAAGCAAGCTTGTGCTGCCACCTCATGGCTGCAGCAGATATGACAGGAGAGGGCCGCCTTCACCCTCCAGCCTCACAAGGCCTCCAAAACTTGGGAGCACTCCACTTGCTCATTGCCCCGCCCCCAACACCGTCACTGTAGGTCTGGCAGTGACTTCCTTTCTTCCCTCTGCCACTGAATGACCTTGGCTAGTCTTTTCCCCTCTGAACCTGTTTCCCAAGCTGAACGATGGGTGGGCTGAGCCCTGTCTGCTTCCCACCCCCACCAGGAGCCTGGACCGCCTGGACTCTGTGGACATGCTGCTGCCCTCCAAGTGTCCGAGCTGGGAGGAAGACTACAACCCCGTCAGCGACAGTCTCAATGACTCCAGCTGCATCAGCCAGGTGAGGGTGGGGGCGGCCAGAAGGTCAGTGCGCCTGGGAGAGCCCCAGCTCCCACCCCGGAAGGCAGACACCCAGGCCCAACCACTGCTGAGTGGCCTGCACTGTGCTTCTGTTCTGTCTTTGTTCTCGAAGCTGCCTGCGTGTGTCTCTCTGCCCGTCCTGTGCCTGGAGAGCAATCACGGGGCCTGACTGCACAGCCTAGGCTGTGGTTCCTAAGGGGGCACATCACTGCTCTAGACCCAGGGGCCCTGAGGATGGGAGCCAGAGACCTGGATTTGGATCCCAGCCTTGTCACTGATGACAGGAACCCAGGACAAGTCTCCTGCTCTCTGAGCTTGTTTTCCTGATTTACCACGGGAGGGTGATAATTCCTATTTCAAAGGGTTGTAAGGAATCAGTGAGATAATGAACACAAAGTGCCCAGCAAGGGTAGCTACCTTCATGGTTCCTATCATCTGCTGTGTGACCCCAGCGTACTCCACTCTGGAGCACTAACAGCAGTAAGCACCCTGTGCCGCACTTTTAATGCTCAGCTCCTTGAACCCTCACAGCCACCCCTGAGGGAACATTATTATTCACGTCTTCGTCTCACAGATGAGGATGCTGAGGATCAGAGAGGTGAGGTCACACAGGTAGGAAGAAGTGAAGATGGGCAGGGATCCAGAGCTGTCAGACCCAGCCCTTTAGAGTTTGCAAAGGTAGGATTGGCCACGGCTCGAGAGCTCCCCCCACGGTGTGGATATGGAGACAAGGCCCAGCGAGGGCGGCCAGGCGCAGACCCAGCCTTCTCACTGGGCAGGGACGGCCCGGGTCACTCTGTGTGCAGTCCCATGGTTCGGGCTAATGGACCACCCAGAGCCAGAAACCTCTGGGACCCCCAGTCCTGAACACCCCATTCTCCCTCGCCTAGCCGAGCCTTCCTCAGGCACCTACCCTCAGCATTATCATTCCCAGACTCCAAGGAGACTGACCTCAGGCATGGGGAGGGGTCACACCCCAGTCATGGGACTCTCTGTCACCCTCATTCAGGCCTCACCAAGTGTCACCTGAACAGTTGTTCTGGCCTCCTTGCCTGCCACCTCCAACCTGTTCTCAGCGGCTAGAGAGTTTGTAAAAGACAAGGCAGAACACGCGACACCCCTGCTCCAAACCTTCCATGGCTCCCACCTCCCCCAGGGGAGAGCCAGGGTCCTTACTGGGACCTGGCAGGCCCTGCCTCCCTCAGGACATGATCTTGCCTTGCTCTCACTCACCCTGCTACGGCCACACTGGCCTCCTCTCTGTTCCCACATGTCTTATTCCTGCCCCAGGTCACTACTGTTGATGTTCCCTCTTCCAGGAGCACTAATCTCTCAAATCTTTGTACAGCTGACTCCTCCCTGCATTTCAGGTCTTGGTCAAATGTCACCTCCTCAGAGGGGCCTGCCCTCTCCCGTACAGGAGTCCCCAAGGCACTGTTCCCTTACCCTGCTTAATTTTCTTGACAGCATGTATTGTTATCTGGAATTACAGTTGTTTGCTTGCTTACTTAATGTCTGTCTTGCTCTTAAGACTAAAAACTCCTACAGGCAGACTCCTACAAGACCTTGCTGTCTTGTTCCCTACAGTGTCCCTGGCACATGGCACAGGGCACGTGGGTATTTGCTGAGTGGACGGCTTCCCTCTCAATCTCTTCCATCCTATGATGCTCTCTCAGCTCTCGGTCTTCCTGTCTGTCTGTGTCTCTCCCTCATTCACACTTGCCTCTGACTCTGTAGTGCATCTCATTTCCATGCTTCTCTCTGTGTCTGTCTGTCTCTGTCACACCCATGTACACCCTCTGCCTGGCTCTGGCACCTGGACCACATTTATCCTTTGGCTACACAAAAAGGCCAAAGTTATCAGCCAGGCTGGGGTCCCCAGCAGGGCTCTCCTATTACCCTCTGCCCATCCCCAGTGTCCTCTGAACCCCCAGACTTTCACCCCCAGAAGTTTGAGTGACCTGAGCCACACATGTGGCCCCCAAATCAGATATGTGCCAGCTCTAACTGTGTCTCCGAGGCCTTAAATCCTGCCAGAAGGAGCCCCCGCCCAGCAGGTATTGGACTTCACAGGCCCTGACCAGGGAAAAGAAGGGTCTGTCCCTAATCTATAGATCCTGGGGACTGCCCGCCCAGGTAAGAGGCAGCAGACAGGGGCGAGACCAAGAGAAAGACGTGTGAGCAGCAGATTACAAGTCCTCAGCAATGCCCAGCCCCCAAAGGAGTGAGCCTCCTATCCCTGGAGGAAGCCAAGTGAGACCTCCTAGCACCTGGGCCTCAGCCAGGCTGAGGAAGTTAGACCAGTGAGCCACAAGTCTCTTGCAGCAGAACCTGAGCAGCCAACCCCAGCCCCAGCCTTGGTCTCCCCGTAACCCTCCCCCTCCCTCTCTTTCTGCAGATTTTTGGACAGGCCTCCCTGATCCCCCAATTGTTTGGTCATGAGCAGCAGGTCAGTATGTTTGCGATTATTTTGTACCCCAATCCCGGAGTCCAGGGCTGGGTTTTAGGACTGGCACCTGAGTGGCATCTAGCTCCCAGCCCGGGCAGGTATAAGCAGAGCCAGCACCAGGAAAGCCATCTCCAATGAGGGTGGAGTCTAGGCTCATGTTGGTGCCCTGACCTTCCACTCCCTGGCCTTATTGCTTCACTTCTTTGTGCCTTGGTTTCCTCTTCCCCAAAATGGGAAAGAATGAGGTAAGAAATAACCCCAGGACAAGGACAAGCATTCCCTGAGAGCCTTTTGGCTTCCTCCCTCCTCGTCTCCCCCGAAGCTGGGGAAAACCCTGGGGTGACTCTTTTATTTGAACAGACTAAGGACTCGTGATATTGACCCCCAGGTCCCAGCCCCCAGTCCCCCTGACTTTTCTCTTTTTGGGGCTTTTAAGGATGTTGGAGTGTTGGGACTTTCTGAATGCAGAGACTTCAGTTTTACAGAAGTTGAGGTAGGTGGTGCCAGTCCTGGAACCATCTGGCTGCCCTGAGGGTGCCCCCCTGCCATGCACACTCATCCTGCCCCTGGAAGTGGCCCTCTCTCCCTCCCGAGTTCCAGCCCCAAGACCAGAAAGTAGAGCAGAAAAGGTGCTCTGAGATTAACCCCTCACTGGGCAAGGTACTTGGTCTAAGGTCTAAGGTCTAAGGCCCTATGTCCTATAATGGCAAAACTCATTAGGATTGGCCCCCACATTTCCTGATGCCGGAGGTGGATGCCTTATGTACCCCCCACCCCCATGTCACAGTGCCTCTTGCACATATTATTCCAGAAGGTCTTTGAGGAGTCCACAGAGGGCCAGGCAACCTATCTCTTCTTTTACTTCAACAGGCTCATGGTAAGGATGTGATATGTTCATACACCAAATCCCTGGGGCAGTTTCTTGCACACAGTGTGTCCTCAGTTGTACACAAGCCAGCAGCACTAATCAGGTGCCCTCCACCCCTGCCAGAGCCTGGGAGCATCTTAATGAACATTACAAACCCTTGCACTCACCCCACGGAGCTGCCCATGATACCAGGCACAGGTTAGCAGGTGTCTCCTCTCCCAGACACAGCTCTCAGTTTGTGGTAGGAATTATTTCACTGAATCTGGACAATAGCCCTATAAAATTTGGTCTCTAATCAGCCTCCAGATTTGGTCCATAACTGCTCTCAGGTGCAGAGCAGTTCAGTGACTTGCCCACATTCACACTGTGAGGAAATGATGAGCCAGGGATTGAAACCCTGACGGTCTTGTCCCAGAGCTGTGCCGTTACTGTGTCATCCCAAAGCAAGACCTCGTTGTCCCGGGCAGTCACAAGTGCCTCTCAGAATGGCAGCTGCCACTTCAGGTGGCAGCTTTGGAAACACCTATCTCTTTAATATCCCCTCTGAGTGACTTTTGAGTATGCCACCCTGCCTTTTAAAATACAGCAATGTCCGATAGAACTTTCTGCCATAACAGAAATGTTCTGTAATCCACGCTGCCCGGTAAAGTAGCATGAGCAAGTGAAACGTGAGTAAGGAAGTGAATTTTTTATTTAATTTTAATTAATTTATACCTAACTAGCCCCACCACATGGTTGGTTACTACCGAACCGGACAGCACAGATTTAGGCCTTCCCAAACATATGCTCCAAATTGGGTGGTGACTCAGAGTCATTTTACTTGATGCCGTGTCAGACAAGCACGCAGGCATTTCATTTCATTTAGATGAAGAAACACTGACCCAGAGGGTAGCGACGGCCTGAGGTCACACAGCTTAGTCCAGGGCAGAGCTGGCCCCAGGCCCGGCTCCATCCTTTCCTCCATGTGGTGCTCGGCCAACCTCTGCGCCTCCCCTGCAGCCCCAGGGCCTCCCCCAGGGCCTCTACCCAGTGCAGCTTTTTGGCCAGCTGATTCCCTCAGTTGATATCCTCCGATCCCCAGTTGCCAACCTGGCCTGAAACATGAGTCGGACAGACCCTTCTGGAACCCCTGGAGAGCGTGCGTGTGGTGAGGCCCCTTTATGTTCACGCCTCCAGCTGCAGATTTGTAGGACCTTCAAATTTGTGGTCATCTCTGGAGGGACACTTAGAAACCACCCAGATGGGGCTGAATTAGATGTGAGATGGCAAACACTCTCCATCCTCACCGCCACACCCCTCATCCAGTCACGTGTTCTCGTGCCAGACTATCGCATCAGCTTCATCTCTGGCCTTTGCCTCCATCCCAGACCGCTCCCCAGTACCCACTGTGTATACTAGGGCTAGATTAATCTTCCTTAAATACACACTTGGGGTGTTTGATTCTGCCACTTACTCACTGGGTACCCTTGGTAAGTGTGTTCCCTTCACTGTGCATGGTATGAATTATCTCATAATTCATCTTGACAATAATCCTATAAAATTCAGTCTATAACTAGCCCCCATTTTATAGATGGTAAATATCTATACATTGTAAGGTAGTAAATATCTAGCACACCTTTTGACACCCCCCCATTCCAACATTCTGGGCAGACATTACTAATCGATTATAGCCTCCTTTCCCACTGAATTCAGATGTGACCTCAAAATCTGTCAGTCCATCAGTGGGATGGGAAACGTAAGGCCCAGAGAGGCGAGAGGGGCTGTGCATCTCCAAGGGCTCCATGTGCTCATCCCATTCTGAGTGAGAGGGAAGGGGAGGTGGGCTGAGTTGAGGACCCACAGACTTCACAGCCCGGCAGCTGAACCGGCCACAAAGCTCCCCGTCCCTCTAGGATGGGCAAAGGGGGCCCCTGACACCTGCCTTTGCCTGGACAGGTTCGGGAGGCAGATCTGAGCGACCAGTACGAGGCGGCCTGCGAGTCTGCCTGCAGCGAAGCGGAGTCGACAGCGGCGGAGGCACTGGACCTGCCGCTGCCGAGCTACTTCCGCTCCCGCAGCCACAGCTACCTGCGCGCCATCCAGGCGGGCTGCTCGCAGGAAGAAGACAGTGTCTCCCTGCAGTCCCTCTCCCCACCGCCCAGCACCAGTAGCCTCAGCAACAGTCGCACGCTCCCGAGTGAGTACCATGGGGAGGGGGGCTTGTTTGGTTTTGTTGTGAGGTGGCTGGGGGGCAGCCAGTGGGAAATGCTAGGGAGGCCTTGGGCTGAAATTTCCACCAACTGGCGAACAGGTGCTCAAATGGAGGTCACAGAGGCCCATGCCACCACTGGTGGTCGGGGTGAGGGGATTGGTGAAGGTTCCAGCTTATGGGATAGTCGTTGGTTGCCCCTGGCTGTCCAGACCCTGGCTCAGAGCGGCCACCTACTGGTGGACCGGGCTCACTTCGACCTACCTGTTCGGATTAAACTAGGCAAACGAGTGGGGAGCACTGGACCCTGAAGGGAAGGCAGAGCATTCGGGGAGAGAATGGGATCTACTTTGAGCCTTCTCAAAGGAGTGAGTTTACAGATGTCTGTCGTATTCAGGATCAGGGACAAACTACCCTTCCCCATACTTGTTCTAAATTCTCTGAAGATAAAACCACGCAAGATCAGAGGAAAAAAGAGGACCCTGTCACAGAGCAAGCCATGAAAATCAACAAAATCAAGACCAAGGGAAATCACAGCACAATATCTGGTTTAGTAGAGAGAGAGAGAGCTTTGAGCTTACTCTGGCCAGCTGCTTCTCCTGCCTGAGTCTCAGTTTCCCACATCTATAAATGAATCAGGGCATAAGCCAGACCCCAGGGGGCTCTTGGGGAGATGAAAGTAAGACAGCGTAGGAGGTGTTTATTCGTGTTTATCAGGGCCTTGCACACAGTAGGAGCTGGTGAGTGGTAGCTGTTATCACTGGTTTCAGACTTGACTCTGAGCTGCCTAACAACTGAAGGCAGTCGTGGTTGGGTGGTTGTCAAGAGAGACAGCTGTTTCAAGTACTCAATTGGTGTTCGATGTTCATCAGTGAACCTGCATCCTGGGGATCGCGTGTACACAGGAGACCAGCTTGTTGACTGAATGAACTGGCCTTTGCGGGAGGGCAGAGCAAGAAACCACTTTGTTTCCCTGTTGCCTGGATGATATGTGAGGGGATCCTCGAGCTCTTCTGGTTATTTTTAGACCTTAAGGAACAGTCTCGTTGTCAGGCATTAAGAGCCCATTCGGGTCTCATTTCAAACTTCAGTCTCATCTACCTCAACATCTCATGCACCTGCCGTTGGGCATGGTGGTCTGCGTCTTTTCTGTTCCTCGTTCGCCAGTGGCTCTTTCTGGTCCCTTCGAGTGGGAGGGGGAGGTCACTAGTGCAGGTGTTGTCTGGCATCAGGACTTTCTGTATGACAGATGCCACGTGCTGACTCTTTCTCCTAGGTGGTGCTCTTGGAGCGTCTCCTGTCCTGCATGGCCCGCATGGTCCCTTCTTTCCTGGCATGGGCACTCTTCCTCCAGCCCACTGCTTATTCCCCCTCAGCTCCTCCATCCAGTGGTCCCCCTCCTCTCCATTCAGCCTTTTGTTTTTGCTACAGGGCCTGGCCCTGCCAGGCAGCCCTCCGGGGCAGAATTCTCTGAAAACAACTCCAGGCCTACTTTCTTCCTCGGCTCTCACGTAACCCGTGTGAAATGAGGCCTTTGCTTTGTGGCACTCTGAAAGTATGGGTTGGTCTGCTACAGCCTTCCTTCTAGCCCGGCCACCACACACAGGGGCGCTGCCAGCCTCTCCATTTTAGAGGTCTCCAAGCAGGTATTGAGGCCCAGGTTCTGTGGTCTCTAAATCCTAGGGATACCTGCCCCACTCTCCCAGGCAGTCTTCTACTGTCCCATGGGAGCCTCGGGTAAAGGACTAGATTCCCCACATCATCAGGCCCATGCCAGGTTCTCTAAGTATGAATTGGGCCTGGGGGGACATGTACAATACCCCAGCAATTTTCTTCAAATAACCCCTCATTCACTAATCTCCCACAACCTCCATCACTCATGAATGAGCTGGGGATGGGTGATGGGCTGCAAGCCTCAGAACTGTTTGGGTTCCTGTATTGGTTAGCCGTTCTTCGAGTAGTATGCATAACAAACCACCACGGAATCAGTGTGATACAAACGTTAACGTTTATTTCTTGCTCCCAAGTTTGTGAATCAGCTGGGACAGCTCTGCTTCGGGGGCCAAAGGGTCCTCATGGGATCGGTGGCCTAGCCAGGGCATGCGCTCATGGGGATGGCAGAAGCATGAGAGAGCCAGCCAAACTACACAAGCACATTTCAAGGCCCCTGCTTGCATCATAGCTGCTAAAATTCTGTTGGCTAAAGCAAGTCATATGACTGAGCTCAAAGACAAGGGGCATAGGAGTACACGCCCACCTTTGTGTCAGAAATTGTGTTTATATGGCAAAGTGTTTAGATCCAGGGAGGGGTGAAGAATCAGGGTCAGGAACTCAGTGTACTACAGACCACTCTCTTGGCCATATTGATTTAGAAAACATGCTTATCCTCACCGCCCCCCCACCACCACCACCCAAAGTCTCATCCAGTCATAACATCAAGATCTCATGGTCTATGCCAGGTCTGGATGCAACTCCTCTTGAGTGACCTAAAATCTAAAGAGAAAGTTGCCCATCTCCCACCCCCAGCTCCCCATGCATCCAACATACATCGCCGAAATGGGGACAGAATAGTTGCAATTCACACTCCCATGCAGAAAGAGCAAGAAGGAATTCAGAGATTTACTGATCCACGGCCGTGCTGAAGTCCTTCTGGACAAGTTTTGGACGAAGACTCTAGGATAGGAAATTTCCCTCGATGAGGCCCAAGCTGTACCACCCGGGACTGACTTCCTAACCCATTGTTCCCCAGAGCTCTTGGCTCTGCTCTCTGAAAGCCCTTCCTTTTCTATTCGCCTTTCTGGACACTTCTGAAGAGAGCATTGAAGAATGTGCCCTTTGGGCAGCCGAACAGCTTTCTTAGCCTGCTTTCTCCCTGAAGAGAGGGACCCAGATGTCTTTTTATATCTTGAATGATCTCAGTCCCTTCTGCCTAAGCTGGTCATAGTTTTGGCTACACACCTACCTCACTTTGTGGGTTTTCTCTGTATTTGATTCCACTTAACTCCTTGTGCCAAAACCACACCCACAGTTACTTTTGAGTCAGGCCAGCCTCTCCAGATTCAATTATGACTACTTTGGGTCCATCAGGCTTCTGTGGGGCCAAGCCCTCCAAGCTTTCTGGAAACCCCTTTGAGCAGCTGAGAGCATCTACTAGATAGTGCCTTATTATTTTATAGTATTAATAAAAGGTGTTGCAACCACACCCTTGATTCGATCTGGTCCACGTGCTGTATCTTAACTGACCATGACCTTGGTTTGATCTTTGTCCTTTGTCCTTGGTTTGATCTGTATCTTAATTTGATAATGATTTAATGGCAGGAGAGACTGGCGTTAATAGATTTATTTTCCAACTCAACAAGTTCTGGGCCCTCTATATTCCCTCCAAATACACTCTACCTTGTAACACTCTGCATTTCTTTTCTTTTTTAAATTGATTTTGAGAGAGAGAGAGAGGGAGAGAGAGAAATATTAATCTGCTTCCCCACCCACTTATGCGTTCATTTGTTGATTCTTGTATGTGCCCTGACCAGGGATTGAACCTGCAACCTTGGCGTATTGCAACAATGATGCTCTAACCAACTGGGCTACCTGTCCTGGGCCCTCTTTCTTTTATGAATTTTCTTTCTTCAAAGTCCTTATCAAATACAGCCCAAAGGAACCAGCTTTTGCTTTCAGCATTTTGCCTGGGTACTATCTTGCTCAAATCCATATACTCTCCTCAAGTGACTGTAGATGGGCAGTTTTACCAAGCATTTCATCTCTACGTAATATGGGTCACCTTTTTTCAAGCCTACTGTGACATTTTCCCTACTGCTCCCCACTTGGTCCCAGAGCTAATGGTACGTCTTTTTGTTGCTAACATACCCACTCTTGGTACCAATTTCTTTATCTGCCAGCTGTCACCACAGTAATGCTGTGTAACAAATAAGCACATCATCTCAGTGGCACACATAATACACGTGTGTTCTCATTTGTGAGTGTGCGGGTTGTCTGGTTCTGCTCTGCGTGTCCTGCATCTTCCTCCTGGGGTCACTGCCCTAGCCGGGGCCTGCCCTTCCCATGGTGGTGGCAGAGGAATAAAAGGGCAAACCCCACTTCGCAAGCACATTTCAAGTCTCTGTTATATCTGCTTATATTTGGTTGATTAAAGTGACTCACATGAGGCCAAGGTCTAAGGAAATACACTCCACCTTTTGTGGAGGAAGCTGCAGTTACATAGCAAAGGGCATGAATTCAGTAAAGGATTGGGAATTGAGGCCAAAATCTCAGTCACAGCCCACCCCATCACTCAGCACAGCCCACAGGGATGATTCAGCATTTGGCTTTTTAAAAATTTTTTTAAAGTATATTTTATTGATTATGCTATTATGGGTGTTCTATTTTTTTCTCCCCTTTACTCTCCTCCACCCTGCACACCTGTCCCACCCACATCCCCCCCCCCTTAGTTCATGTTCATGGGTTGTACATATGAGTTCTTTGGCTTCAACATTTCCTATACTATTCTTAACCTCCTCCTGTTTATTTCGTACCTACCATTTATGCTTCTTGTTCCCTGTACCTTTTCCTCCATTCTCTACCTTACTCTCCCCACTGATAATGCTCCATGTGATCTTCATTTCTGTGATTCTGTTCCTGTTCTAATTACTTGTTTAGCTTGTTTGTTTTTGTTTTTTTAGGTTCAGTTGTTGATAGTTGTGAGTTTGCTGTCATTTTACTATTCATAGTTTTTTATCTTCTTTTTCTTAGATAAATCCCTTTAACATTCCATATAATAAGGGCTTGGTGATGATGAACTCCTTTAACTTGACCTTATCTGGGAAGTACTTTATCTGCCCTTCCATTCTAATTAATAGCTTTGCTGGATAGAATAATCTTGGATGTAGGT